>LKNJ01003060.1:0-92939 GCA_002120245.1 Maccullochella peelii | reverse complement strand
ATATATAGTTATACAGAGCCAGTTTTTAAAGAAACAGTGTTCAAGATGAAATGGTTTAATCATAGGTTCCTCTTGCTATTAATAAACTGTCAAATTAAAAAGTTCCTGTTCTTTTAGACAAGGAATAAGGAACTCCGGATGAATCACACAGGAAAGAAGCCGCGTCGTATTTTTGTATATCTCACACTTAGCCAGAGGCGTGCACCTGCTCTTTCTGTAAATCACAGAGCTTCTACATATCAGAGCAGTTCTGCTGTCAAACCTGCATGTGCGCCGTGGTATCAGAATAAATGTCTCACAGTGGTGCTTGCTAACTTTAATGTAGATTTGTTTCAAATAGGACATTTTAAAGATCTGAATAGTTGTGTTTTGGTGGTGTGATGGGCTGCAGCGAGAGCACCATGGACTTTTAGTAGTTGATCTCTGCCACATGTTCGCTTCATATTAATTTTTCAAAATACATAAACATACCATTCAATACAGTATGTAACAAAATAATCTAAGCAATCAAGGTTGACTGTGTAGGTTTGAGGTTTAAAATTTCAGTCTTCATTCAGCAAAAGAACACCTTTGTTCACTGAGTGACTTTTTAGCCATGCATGGCTGCAGGGATGGCAATTTCACTCTTTCAGTCGGTCCACCACGTTAGTCAAGACTCAGTATCTAAACAACTATTGGATAGATTGCCGTAAAATATTGTGCCCAGAGGATGAATCCTAGTTACTTTAGTGATCTGACTTTTCCTCAAGCGCCACCAGCAGGTTGACATTTGTGGTTTTGAGTGAAATGTCTCAAAAAAAAAAATTGAATGTATTCAATATTATCATCTAGCACCACCATTTGGTTAAAATTTTGCTTTGTCCAACACTTTGGTTTTGCATCGACCTGCGCTTTACTTTGTGTTTAGTACCAGTTAGCAAATATTAGCATGTTATATAACATGGAAAATCTGCTCAACATCAGCATGTTAGAACTGTCATTGAGCATGTTACCTTACTGCAAAATAGCTGCTCTTGTGTAAGACCTCAATGCTTTCCTACACCCGTTATCTCCAATAACACACACACACACGACCAAGACCTTATTTCCTCACGTATCTTCCACTGTGTGATGTGGATCTTTGTGGCGTCTGTTCTTTGTAAAGTGCAACATGTTGAAGTTGATTTGTTAACAGCTCTCCACATATAAATGGGACTTGACTGAACTTAAGGAAATCGCTGCATTTCTTGTATAAACCTGGCCTCTTTTCCAGAAGGGTGAGCGTCTTTCTCAATACTGTTAACCAGCCATCAACATCAGGAAACTCACATGTCAAGGAGAAGATGGCAGATGATCAAAGACGATGACAGAATGATTCACACATGGGTAGAGAGACACAAAATGAGCAGCAGGAAGCACTGCACAAAGCATGCAGCAGTACTAGTGGTAGTACCGAGTCTATAGTATAGGCCTTGAGGGGATTTTGTCTGGTATAGCAGAAGCACAAAGCCCTTACTAAACCAAGACATTCACCCCTTAAGGGACCTAAATGTGTGTCCGAAGGAAGTAAAGTGTTCTTGTAATAGATGGTCAATGTCATGGTGGTCTATTGTGTTTGCCTTGTGGGCGATAGCTGCAGTGATGGGGTCAAATAAGATGGGAATAGGCAGTCCAATTCGCCCTGTGAGTGAAGTGGAGAGAGTGCAAATGTTTGTGGATGTGTAGCTGACCTCTACAGCTCATCAGGTTTTCTATTGGCCGTGAGGAGCCAGTTTTCTGTGTGTTTGTGTGAGTATGTGTGTGGTGTTGAACACCCTGGAAATGTAGCAAATGCAGCAATAAAAACTGTGGTACAAGGCAAATATCAATAGCAACTCACCAGGAAGCGGTAGGTGAACGCAGGGCTTGAGTGAGGGGTTAGACACCAGTAGGATGCTGGGAAATAGCATTTAGGAGCATGAAATAAATAAAAGCAACCGTTTGTTTTGAACTACATGATCCCAAAATGTCCCTGTAAATCCATTCATTACATGTGTTACAATGGGTCATCCAGGTGGCAGGGAAAAGGACCCAAACACAGACAGACCAGGAGGCTCAAGCAGTTCAATTAATTATTTATAACTTACAGGTAGACAGGCAACAGGTAAAGGGTAGATCCAAGTTCAGGAGACAGAAGCACAAGGCAAACATCCAAAAACTGAGTATAAGGTATGCAATGCAGAGTAAGCAAAACACACAGTACACACACAATTATGTGAAGGGAAGGGAACCGGTATAAATAGGGAAGTGGCTCATGAGGGAATCAGGGGCAGGTGTATAATGGGGAGCAGGTGAGGATAATCAACTGGTCTTTAAAAAGAAAATCGACAAGCTTGTCAAAACTTTTCCACCACTGAATGTTTGAAAGATGTTGCTGCAAGGAAGCATGCTTGGCTTGGGGTGAGAAATCCTAATCTGTTTCCACTGGATATCAACTTGTCTTAAAGGGCTTAAAGAACCCCACACAGGTGTTTTCACTTACTCTGACTAATTAGAATTTTGCATAGGTTGTTATGCTGGAAAATGATGGTGCTGGCAAATGGAACTCATGAGCTTGTGGTTGTGACATGGATAGTTGTGTACATGATATGCTTGGCATTCAAGTGTTAAGTCGTGAGAACACTGCTGCTAGGCAACAGCATCATGGACGCCAAAAGACTCCTTTTCTTGACATTCTGGCTTGCAAATTCCAATCCATGAACCTCATCTCCAGCCGCAGCGGACAGCTATTTTGAGATTAACAGCTCTGATAATCAGTCACGCTGCAGAACAAGCTGTATAATAGCACTGACATAAAATTGTTATGGTGAACGTGTTCACATACGATTACCTATTTACATATCCAGCTGACAGAGCAACATTATCATTCATTTTGACTCCTGTTTGTGTCCACCCGATGAATATAAGTCCAATATTCACTCTTCTCTGTTTTTGTCTCGAGGAAAAATATGTTTTTTTAGCATCTAAATGCTCCATTATGTAAACCAGTTTGGTGCTGAGCAGGTAGTGTACAGTTAGTTTCAGGGCTGATAACAGCGGCCTGCTGCAGCCGTAAATGAGATTGATGAGAGCGGTGAGCCTAAACCAAAATGGTAAGCTTCTGCACTGTAAAACCAAAACTATGAGCTGAAAAATGCTAACATGCTCCATAATGCTGAGGAGAACTGCAGATTTGGTTGTCTCTCTGTGGGTCCATCACTACAAGTGACACCTTTCACATTACACATGGTCACTTAAGCCATTGTTATATTACCTTGCTGAGCTTTAAGCCTGCATTAATCAATATGTATGATATGAACAATACATCTAAGTACTCTATGTAATATGAAAGGGTCACTCAATTGTGCCAAAAATATGAAGAATAAACACCCTACTCCATAGCTCTTAGAGCTGTTTCTGATAAAAGCTATCAGAGCTTTTTTTTTTAATCTCAAAATAGCAGTCCGCTGCTGCTGGAGATGAAGTTCATGGATTGGAGTGGAATTTGCCAGCCAGAAAATCCAAAGACTGAGCTAAAAGGGGCTAAAAGGCTATATCAAGCCGAGCGGAACTGGAGAGTTGGGTGATAATTCTCTGTGGGTCTGTCACTGCGAGTGACCCCTTACACATATTAATTTGAATCATTGTCAAGATCACTGCAAACATGATAGATTACTGCAGCTTTAACATGGTAATCAACCAAGAATGCTTGCTGTTTTCCAGCAACACCCTGCTTCAGATGCATCCATCTAATGCAAACCACAAGGGCTACCCTCTAGCCTACAGCTCCTAGCCAATAAAACAGCGGAGGGACAAGGGACGTTTGTTTTCTGGATATTTCTGAAACAGGTGACACGACACTGGATACATGTAGATATGTCACCCCAATCTTTAAAAAACATATGATAAAATGAGCATAAGATGACAGAATTTGATTTGAAGTGACATATTAAGACTGACAACTTTTACAGAGGGTCATTTTGGCACCATGACAATTGCTGAAGGGAGACACCAACTGCAGAGGCATGACCCACAAGCAAGCACCCCCTAACAGCAAGGCAGATTGTAGCTTCTGTCAAAACAGCAGTGAAGCTGCAACCTCAGCCTAGAGCATCAGCTGGCCTTGTCCAAACAGTGCAAGACTGGAAGCTGAAGGTTGACCTAGAAAGACTAGACAAATTCCCAGAAAGCATCACTGACTGCACCCAATTCAGACATTGTGCTGATGACAGAAACATCAAGGGAGGTGGTCCTGCTGGTGCTGATTCTTCACTGAGACCACTGAATGCACAAAAGGAAGTAGGGAGATATGAACCCCCCCATGATTAAGCTCAAAGATAAAAAGCATTTGTCATCTCATGTTATGTTCTGGCAATATGTGGGTAATATATTTGTGGTGTATTAGAGTTATGGAGATAGGGCAGCCAACAGTAAGCCCTGATCAACAGGCAGGCCCTGTTCGCTTGCCTTCCCTCTAATCTCATTCATCTTCCCATGCGAACGACTAATCCTTTTATGTGTGCTGTTGTGAGACTGAGATGGGGCCATGTGCCTTCATGTGAGTTACTTTGTATCAGTGTAGTTTGCCACCCCACCACCACCACCCTCTGATCTGATAAAAGCAACAGGAAAGTGTTGAAACACACACTGCATCCTGGCATTTACATTCATCTCACATGGTTTTATCACTGTGGTCACCACGGATGTTGCTCACTAATGCAAAAGCCCTGAAAAGGCATCTTTAAAAATACTAAATAAAAAGGAATTTCAGTAAACTGGAAACCTAACTTGTTAAGGCTACAATTCAATGTGAGAGAACATTGACATTACCAATTTATGACATATGAAAACAAAACAGTAGTAGTTTAAATATACACATATCAAATAATTTTATATTAAGCTGTACTGATTAAAATAGAAGCGTATCTGTTCCATCAGACGCACATGACGGATGGCACACATGGCTGAAACACCAAAAATGCATTGCATAGACCATAAAAGAGATGTCTGTAAAACTGTTGACTGGACACATTTAACTACAAAGAAGGTTAATTATTACTCTTTGTATTATGCATTTTTAAACCATGGAGGTTTTAAAACTTTCCCACAGCCTAGAAAAGTGATTTTTATGCTCCTGGCCTATGCCAAGATTCATTGCGCGCAAGAGAATATGGCATCCCCAAACGTACCGTCAACAGCGGACGAGCAGAATCAGTCAATCAACCTCAATTTGTGTAGCACCTTTCATACAGGTAAGTCCATTCAAAGTGCTTCACAGATGATACAATAATAAGACAGAACAAGTGTAGAACATAAAAACAACAATACAACAGAACAAGTGTAGAACAGCAAGCAAAAAAAAAAAACAATGCAAGAATCTGAGACCAAATTAGAATTACTACTGCTACTACTGCTATGATACAAATGTTAAATAACCAAGGAAGCTTTGCGATCCTTCGCTGCATCGGGTGCGGCCCCTGAATTGAGACACAGCTAATTACAATAAGCACCTTTAAACGTCTCTGTTGTGATTGGTCACTTTTGAAAAGTAACATTCAAAAGTCTAATAGTTTGAGCCCTCTAAAAATGTGCTCTTTAAGGTGGCTACAAGTACCAAAAGACATTGTTTTGACGGACTGCATAACCATTTGCTCTGACACCTAGCACAAGCCTTAAAAGGATTTCATGAGAACATTAAATGTTTCATCATCAACTTTACTCTGAATGTGATATGCTTTCATGAGAAGTTCCTGCATAGAGCTCCCTAATGGGGCAAAGGGTTGAAAGGTTAGTGTGTGTGGGTTTTTGTTTTTTTTTAACACATTTTACAGATGCAGCATGACTTATGTTGCAGCATCAACCTCCATCAGTTTTGGACACATCAAGTCGCCCCCATGCCATGAAATAGACCATGCTCTGAGGCATGAGGCATACTATTAGAGAAAACTAAAATTGTAGAAATTCCTGTGGGTTTGCTGTCTGCAGTACTGTCTGATCCAGAAGGCCTCTTTTTTTTTTGTTTTTTTTTTTTGCAACAATGTATTTCCATCCCCTAAGGTGTCCAACTCATTTTCGTAAAACCTTAATTGAACAATGAAGAGACCCGCTGTTTTAAAGCGTCTCGCTGCTGGAGATCTTTTATCACAGCTTTTGATATTATTATATTCTGTAAGACATATCCTGAATTATGTTTTTGACTTTCCAACAAAGTAGAAGCCACATGGGCACTTTACTAAAGTGAATTGACTATTACAGGTTACTCAGCCCCAGACTTCCTCCCTGAATGGAGAAGAGAAGAATCCCCCTTAATCACTGCTTTGGAATTGGCACAGTTTCACCAGGGGGAGCTGCCCAGAGGAGGTGCAAACTCATTCGTTCTTCTTCTTACAAGAATATCCCCTAGATTAGTCAAATCTTGGTTTATTCCCAAAATCTTGACTAACAGATGGTCTGTAGATAAAATATGGAAGTGCCTTCACATCTTGTGGGGCAGGGCATGACTGGACATAGTAGTGTTCCTGTGGAGCTGTCTCAGTTGACGCAGGCCTTCAACATGCATTTATCTAGTAACTGTCATAACGTTTAGATGTCACGCTGGCCCAGAGGGAAGTAGCTTGCATATTAAGCTTATGTCACCATCAGAAATGAGAAGTTCTCCTGATCTTCATTAACTTATGGTAAGGCTCTCTACATATAATCAGCAGCAGGATGGCTTCATGCAGACATGAGCCATTGTTTTTATATTAAGAGAGTAAAGAAGCATTAAAGTGGCAATAGGCAACTTTTTAACAAAAAAGGTTTTATGAACTCAAACAAATTTTTGCTAGCACAAAATGGAGGAAACAACAAGTCTTGCTGAACTCAGAACTCACTGGACACTTCATTTCTTTTTGTTATTTGCCCTCCAGTTTCTCTCCCTTTTCTTTTTGTCTCTGTACGATTATGAAGTAGATTGATGAAGTCCTAGGATAAGTACAACATTTTTGCTCAAGTTGAAACATTTTCAACTCACACGGTCACGGCGAATTTGACCTCACTGTCGTCTTTTCATTGACTTCGTATTTACTTGCGCCGCCTTAAAAATTTGCCTTATATATTGTCTGAACACACCTTTTGAGATTATGAGGATAATAAAATATTTCTGATTGCCAAGTGAAGTGCAGTGCAAATGAGCAAGGAGTGATTAGCAAAAAAAGATGTCGCCAACTGTTTAATGACTGCAGGAATTTATATGTGCAGTAGTATGATCGGTTTATGGAGTATATGTTGCACATGTAATCCAATAGAAACACAGATACTGTGGCATGTAAACCTTATACCTGTTAATACAGAAATGAGTGGTGGAGATGTTGAGGAATCAAGACACAACTGCACGCAGATTATCCGAAACCTGGATACTGTTAAGGTCATGTAAACAGATATGAATAACCTGGTTTCACACATACCATGTAAACGTCATATCCCAAATAAGATCAAAACCAGGATGCTAATGTGCATGTAAACATACTTAATGGGTCTGTAGCCAATGTGCCAAAACAACCTAAGGTTGAGGTGCTTTAGGAAAAATGTTTGTTTCTTATAGAGTCTGGGTTTAATGGATCCCAGAACATTTCAACCACCAGAGGATCAACCACTCCAGATTAGACTTGAAACCACAATTCCTGCTTTAGGAGGCCATACTAAATGTATCCATCAGGCCTCTTGAGATGTGTTTTTCATGAGTAATGTCTCATTACTTATTCTTCTTTTACCAATAACTTAAAATACATATGGTATTTTAATTAATTTGTCTTTTTAACTGCCTTGTGCAGGTTGATAGATAGATGTACTTTATTGATTGAATTGAATTGTTTTGTTACAGCAGCAGCACAATCAACAATATAATAAGAATAACCATAAAAAATTAAAAGCATAATTGCAGAATATCAATAGAGAAGAAATAAAAAATATAAATATAAAATAAAGAGCAGAATTGCAGATCTGCAGAACAAGACTCTGAATACAATAATAAGATGAAATAAAAGTAAAAGAAAATAAACAAGAAAAGAGAACAGGTGTGCAAATTGGCAGTAAATAATATATACAATATATGTATGATATAAAAAGTATGTACAGATGATAGTGCAACAGCGTGTTCACCTGTCACACAGAGGTGAGCTGTTGTACAGAGTTATGGTGAAAGGTAGGAATGATTTCCTAAAACGTTCTTTGCAACAGCGGAGCTGAATGACTCTGTTGGAAAATGAGCTCCGCTGTCTTTGTAGTGTGTCATGGAGTGGGTGGGATGGATTGTCCATGATGGAGAGCAGTTTGTTCAGTGACCTCCTGCTCCTCACTGACTCAAACGTCTCCAGATTTTGACCAATGATAGTTCCAGCCTTGTGAACGAGTTTATTGATCCTGCTGGCACTGATGCTGCTCCCCCAGCAGACCACAGCACAGTAGATGGCACTCGTGACCACAGACTGGTAGAAAATCTTCGGCATCTTGTTCATTGAAAGATCTGAGCTTCCTCAGAAAATAGAGTCTGCTCATCCCCTTCTTGTACACAGCGTCGGTGTTGGTCCTCCAGTCCAGTCTGTTGTTCAAGTGGACACCCAAGTATTTGTAATGCTCAACAGTTCCAACCTCACCCATGATGTTTATGGGCTTGGTTGCAGTTGTCGTCCTCCTAAAATCGACCACCATCTCTGCCAGAAACGGAGTGTATAATATTATGAATACTTCCTCCCAGGAGAGACCGATAATGCAGAATAATTAACCAGCGAGCCATCTACAGATACAGCGATGGTAGATGTCCCACTTTTTGACTGCACAGCAGTGAACTAATGCTGGTTAATTAAGGCTGCACTACTACTCCCTCCCAAGAGGAGTTATTTGGAAAATTCACTTGGAATTGTCTAGTAAGGAAATGCAGTAATTAAGGTGGAGGAGGAAATTGAGGAAAGAAGACTGGAGAAGTGGAAGATGGACGGCAAGGTGTAGAGCATGACAGGAGGAAGAAGCTTTCTTTCTGCATGGTTTTCACCCTGAAACATCAGGAGACGTGTGTAAGTGTGTATATATTTCACTATGAACCATGCAATTTTAATCTGTCCAATAAAACAGCTCCCCAGTGCAGCAGCGGATCGCTTACAAGGCTGTAAAAATTTGATGCGGCTCTTGTCAGGTTGGATTTAGCGTCCTGGGCTCTGTAAATCGGCCACCGCAGCAGACCGTATGGCCAAGTGCAGAGTGCCGGATCTCAATCCTGATTTATTTATCATTGTCTTATGTCTGCCAGGACAGGCAGTGCAGCTTGGCCTATTTCTGTTCCTGCAGTATACTGGGAAGTATCAGGTCCTGTGACACTGATGACACGTACGTGATGACTTTACATGAAGGACATTTCGTTTTTACAAGCAGGCTAGTACTGAAAATTTAGATTTTTTTTCACAACACATAGTATCTATTATATAAGTGTATTACTGCTTCTATCATTGTCTATTTTAACCATAGGTTCTATGTATTCTGAATACATGCTCAACAGTTTTCTTGTCCAATCTTGTACAGGCCATTTTTATTATGTATAACTGCATGAAACAAAGCACTTTGGCACATTGTTTTCTGCAGTTTGCAGAACACAACCTGGAAGGAAATATCCCCATTACCAAGGGGTGGGAAACAGAAATACTAATACCAGTATGTGATTGTCTTTGGCACACCCTTTTAATTAAGCATTCTTTTGATTATTACAATATTTTGCATTTATTTCATCTAATAGTTTAAAATGTTCAAATTATTCTTAATTTTCACTGGCAGAAAAACAGTTGAGACAGTCTCAATTTGGTGCAGTCTATGTGGTTTCAGCTCATGTGGAGGGGGGTGAGGGGGGGATTTTCAAATTGTAAAATGGGGATTTAAAGCTGCACTGATGAATATGTTTACATTAAAACTGGATAACTGGAGAAAAAGACTTACTGGGTAATGTGAAAGGAGTCACGTTTAGCGACAAACCCACACAGAATTAGCACCCAACTCTGTAGTTTTAGCATCATTCAGCACATTGTTTTGTGTTCTGTGTCAGTTTCATCAATCTTATCAACCAACTGTTTCCAGGTGCAGCAGCAGCAGTTTTCAGCAAAAACGCTCTGATAAACCTGCTGTATGCTACCTGCCCAGCACCAACCGAAAGACACAGTTAGCAACTAGCTGGTGAACAGTGAGATATTTTTTAACCTTTTCTTCTGCCCCCAAGTGGACAAAAATCATTTAATGCACCTTTAAGTATAAAATTACTATGCTCACACTTTAGCATCCATGATGTAGGGTGATAGCAGGCTCCATGGCAACACTTTAGCAAATGTGAATTTGAGTGATAGTTGGCATCGTGTGAACATAGATCTAAGCTTTCTCGAGGTAAGTAAAGTCAACATGAAATAAGCAGTCAAAATGATTCTCTAGCAGAGACTACATTCCTGTTTTTTGATTGATGGAGACTGTGCAGCCTTTAGCTGGGAATCACTGCTCATCTGATGAATACATGTTTGCTGAACTTATTAGCTCTAAAAATAATCCTGGGTACATCAGCTACATTCAAGGACATCATTTTCATTTCAGCTTTGGGGAAGGGAACTTCAGGTCTTC
This sequence comes from Maccullochella peelii, assembly GCA_002120245.1. NCBI lineage: Eukaryota > Metazoa > Chordata > Actinopteri > Centrarchiformes > Percichthyidae > Maccullochella > Maccullochella peelii. Next base: position 82,316 of record LKNJ01003060.1, on the reverse strand, counting down.
ACCAACAACAGCAGTGAGTTCTTAATGGGATATTATTCATATTGTACATCCTGACTTACAATATTACCATTAACATTGTACGGTAGCCCATACATAAATTACTATAAGGCAGTAAATTCTTACCTTCATGTCGACCTGTACTTGCATGTAGCACCATTAGTCTGCAAACTGAAAAGATGTCTGTTATAGCTATAAAGGGTATTTATGTGTTCACACAGACGACACAAGTTTTGTGGCTTTTTCTTCTCTCTCTCTCTCTCTAAGTTGTGATACCCAGTCCTTGCTCAAGAAGGTTTTCACTTGTTACACAATCCTCTAGCATAGTGACATCAAACTTGACCTTTTAAAAATGGAAGCATTTCAACTCCCTCCTTCTAACCACAACCTTCTATCCTCTCCTTTCAGTCTATTTAAACCTCCTACCTTCTTTCCTTCCTTTCAACTTTATTTTGTGACTCTCAGAAGTGACAGTAAGTGTTATGTTGCGCACACACAACGTCCAACTATAGCATTTAAGTATCAATCACTTTCATTTTACAATGTAGGCATAATGACTTGATTGCTAAATCTGAAGTGACCTCTATAATGCCAATTACACTGCAAGGCAATGGGCCAGATTTAGGTGAAGCACCTGTTGTCAGCACGGAACTGAAGGTTGGTCTTGCTCTTTCAGTGCCAAAGATATCAGAGTTTCTGATGGATGAATCACTCAAATGTCAAAGCAGTGCCACTAGCACCAATCTCTGTGAGTATTATAACAGTAGTCAAGTTTCCATCCAGATTTAGTGCAGATTTTAACACAATTTCCTGAAAATGCAAATGCAAATGAATGCATGTTTCCATCCACTACTGTTTGTGCGAATATTAGGAGTAGGGTGCATCGAGATAAACAGTTACGCGCTGATTCTCTTTAAACCTGACCATCCCCTGCTAAATACAAGTTTTTCCACCTCTCACAAAGCTCCATGCTGTCAACTTCTCCAATCATAACTGAGGTGGAAAGTTTTTGGATGAACTAGCACCCATTGGCAGAATTCGTAAGTAAGTAAGAGTTTATCTCTCCTTTGTGGTGTGAACAGTCACATCCCAAGCAGCTAAATGCTTTTTTTTTTTTTATAACTTGCGTTGACTCGTCTTTGGTTTTCAATAAAACTCCTTAAATCCCATGCCAACTCTCCTTCCTCATTTGCAATATTTTTGATCAACGTTTGAATCCCACCGCTGACGTTTGATGCTATTTACGTAATGTTGTCAATAGCTAGACTACTTTCCTGATGAGAGGTTAAGTTCTCTGCTACTATTGCTTCATTTTGTCATCTCTGAACTGAACGTAAAATAGTTGAGTCCCTGGTTGTTATTGTGCACCTCCTCAATGCAACATTTTCAGAATGAAAGCACTCAGGTTCTTATGACAAGTTAAACCTTCAGACACATAAACTTGGCACATTACCCGGCCAATCCGGTCCACCTTTTGCAGCACTGCTTGCCTGACCTTACCGATTAATTCCGTTAACTACAGATTGTGGGTTGCAAGCATTTAATGGTAGAGTGGTGTAGCAGAAGCGTGCTGGGCCCAGTAGTCGATGGATTGAAACCATCCTATGCTAAATGTAACATTTTTCAACGCAACAGAATCTCCATCTATAACCATGTTGCAACATCTTAGCACCCATTACTAATTAATATGATGATTAAAAATTACACTAGTGTTGAATGGAGGCCACCGCTCATCTCAACTGTGCTGTCATTAGTTTGTTAGACATAACAAGGTACTACAATTACTTGGACCCTTGTTTCGTGTAGTAGCTTAAATTACACTGAATGGTTAAAGTAACACAACAGGCTGCAACTACAATCTCAAAAGAACAATCAGTGTTTGTGTGTGTGAGAGAGAGGTGACAGACAGAAGGTGTGAAGTACTGTATGCATATATTAATGTGTGAATACATTATATCTGTGTGAGAAGAGAAAGACAAAAAAACAATGTGCAGAAGTGTGCTTTTGAGTGGAAAAAGTTATAGTTATTCATATGTTTGTGTGTTCACTTATACATTTCTATGTGTGCGCATGTGCACTGTGTGTTTTTTGTGGAGGTGTGTGTTTCCGAGTCAACAATTTCTGTACCTTTAAGCGAGTGTGTGGGTGTTAAGTGTTGTTTATCTCTGATATAACCTCCTGTCTCTCTAGTCTGTTCCAGTTAAAACAGCTGCAGGTAGGATGATACATTATGCTACTGAGATCCTTCATTGTTACCTCTCTTTCCCTCTGTCTGTCTTATCAAAGTAAATACTGTACCTTCACAGGTTAGTGTTTTGTCTTTTGATTTCACTCCCCAGTCATCATTAAATGTAGCTGTTTGACAGTCACTTGTTTCAAAAAAATGAGGGTCAACTGATATTTTAGCACATTCACACTATGAAACATGTCAAGATAACAGGAACAATAGTGTAGTTATTAACGACAGAATCAGCACAGCAGTACAGAAAACAGTTTTCTGCCACTTCTGTTTACTATCAGTTTTATTTGGCAGATAGCAACAAAGCATACCAAGTGTGTGAATCGTGTGCCTGTGTGTGTATGTATGTGTGTAGACTGAGATAACAGTCAGTAGTTTAAGCAGCAAAGTAAAGACCCCTTCAGTTTCCTCCCACATCCCCCTGTGTACCCAAACAATTTAGCTTGAGTTTATTCAAAGAAACTACACAAATCAAAACTCCACTCCAGTTCCATTCTGGGTCCAGCCAAAAACACAACCCTGGAAGTAAAGTACAGAGAGCCCTGTCTCAAGTGTATGGCATTATATCTACCCTGGAATAATTTCCATCCACATCCACAGTTCTGGTTAATGTGCTCAGTATTTAACCCGCCAACATAAAGCTGATAGGGCCTGATGTTGAATGAACAGCTTCATTAGAGCCAATGATGAAGACTTAAGCTGTGGTGTCACAAGTCATCAGCTTCATGTTGTTGCAGATAAACACTGAAAGGGTACATCTCTATACAATTTTCATCTACTCACTAAATAATTAGCAGGATGCTGCCATCATGGAAACCTGGTAATTCAAAAATAAAAAATGTTTTTTCAGTTAATAGATGAGTCATACGCTTTGCCATTCATGACTCAATTTAAATGTGACATTGTTGACCGAAGAGGATTTTGTAAATTATTTTTCTTAAAGCATTTGTGCTGATATTGCTCATGATTCTCAACATTGTAGGACCCTCATTTGAGTTTCGTTGAGATTTTTCTTCTTCTTCTTTAAAAAGTGGTTTGTACCTCAGAAACGAGAATACGTAAGTGCAGTTTTACAGTTCAAAATAAATACAGTTTCGACAGCATTTTCCCACACAATTTGTCACCGTGTGTACGAGGCAATACGACTGAGGACCCAAATGCACTGACACTGAGGCAGAACAAGTCAAAGAAAACCTTAAAAGTACACAACATGCTTTAATTATACAGATGAGGGGTGTTTTCCTTTTAAAAGGGATCTAATCTGATAATACGTTATTAAAACTGTTGTATGTGTGTACAGTATCCCTGTGGGTGGGTAGGTAGATGAAAGTAGGGGGTATCAATCCGTCATACACATGTGAGTGAATGAGACCCATGACACCTCCAGAGGGCTAATTCGTTTTTTCTGCTCCCCTACAACCAAACCTCATCAATACTCACTCTGAGCTTGCTACTACATCACATCTGATTCAGTTAAGGGCATCAGTCTCAGTTACTGATCACACTGTGGTGCCAGAATGTGTTCTTGTGTACTGTTAAACCAGAACCAAGGAAATCCTATTAAAAGAAATAATTTGTACTTTTACATATTATATACAGTATTAGTAGCTTGAGAGATTCAGTTGGTCGCTCTGTGTTGAGATTGCATCTAGGAGCTGGGGAGCACTAGAGCAACTAACTGTGTTTCTAAAATCTTTCCATCATCTCTGTCAAAGCAGCTAATTAGCAAGACAACAAATAGTGTCTGCAGTAAAGAGGAGAAGAGAGTTTATTATACAGAGGGAAAACATGATCCAACTAATGTTAAAGTATGGATGAGATGAACATGGCAAATGTTAAACCTGCTAAAATCTGCATGTTGGCATTATTCTGAGCATGTTAGCATGCTGATGTTTGCGTTCAGCTCAACGCAATGCTGTGCCTAAGCAAAGCCTCACAGTGCTGCTAGCATGGCTGTGGACCTTTAGTCTTGCTTTCACATTTTTACTTTTTAAACTCCTGTTCACATATCCACTAATTATGTGTGGCCTACAGAATAAACTTGAGGCAGAGGCATAAATATGTGGGGGAAACGGGGCAAAAGTCCCATGTTTGTACATTGGAGGGAATGTGTCACCCCTTGCACATTGGCAATTATGCTTGGGTTTGACTCTCCCCCAGACTTACAGATAAAAACAAATAAAAGAAAAGTGGCCAAAACTGGCATTGCACTTAGAATAGAATTATAACATTATAACATAGATTTGCTTTTGCCTTGGTCTGTGCATTTGGTTGAGATTGATGAGGCTAAAAGACATGCATACACACATCTGTGTCCGAATTTCCCTCAAACTGATGAACAAGTTGTGTTTGCAGAACACTAAGTGATGGAAAATGAATAAACCATGAGATTTTTCCTGACAGTTACCTAATGCTTTTATTAAAACAAATGTTGCAGTAATATTGCCATTTACTCCAGATAAATGTGCACCATGGTATTGGCAATGAAGTAATGTGGGTGGAGAAACAAAAACATGGCAATCAACACAGCTGATTAATGGCATTTGATTTATTGTATGCAGTCCTCTGCTTTTCATATTATAATTGGGAAATGTTTTTTTCAGACACTTATAGAGTATAGAGAGTCCTTGTGGTTAGGTAATGCCCAGACACAGTTTGAGAGATAAAACTTTATGAAGGATGATTTGATTTAACTCAAGCTGCCTGTGTTTTGTGTTGATATTCTTTTGTTTATCTTCAAATTCATCTAACTTTAAATTTGAAAAGTGAGCATATCCATCATATCAGAAGTGGATGACACTGTTTTCTAATATCTGGTATTTCTAAAAAGAAGGATAAAATTGTGTGAGCAAACAGTTGAAGTAGTCTAAACACACAAGAAAATGCAATATGCCACATTATGAAAACACCTGCCATCACTTCAGACGTGCCTGATGCTCCTTTGGCAAACTTTAGGAAATCATCAACACCTTATTACTCCTAATCTTTTGGTTGCACAAGACAGATGGGGACTGAAAATGCTATTTATTGCTGTTATTATTACATTCATGGTGCAGACAACGTTTTTCTTTTCCTCGAAGTGTCAATTATGGGATCATTAACAGAGCAAAGATGCCTCTGTTGTGATAGTTTCCACTTGTTTTTGGACTCGACGAAGTGATGCATCGATGGCATGTAACTGACTTCTGCATAAATCTTCTGCATTAATCAGCAAGGCTACAATATTAATTTGCCTATACGTATCAAGGCTTGCAGTGCAAATATATCTGACATATCTGTTTAACAGTTTAGACTTTGGTATGAAAAAAGTTTATGGCCTATATAGTTTAGCAAAATAATATTTAACACAGTAGTCACAATTGGACTTGCCTGGTTAAACTTAATGTATGGAGCCCCAAAACTAACAAAATGTAGTAAAAGGTTATAAAAGAAGTAAAAAATAAGCAAATATATCAATAATTATTAGTGTTAGTTAAATAATTAAAATGGAGTGTAATAATTTAACTTTACACTTTGCTCCAATCTTTTGTTAAAAAGCAAAAAGCTTTGTGGTGCAGTTCATTTTGATTTAGTTTTCTTCACCACCAATCAATAAAACAAATGAATACTTAATTTATTTTACTCATCATCAAGCAAGAGGTCTCTGTGGCTAGCTAGCTTAACTGAAAACACTGGTAGCTAAACATACTGTGCACCAGCCTTGTCAGCTAACAAATTTTCTTCATAAAACTACAGCAGCCAGTGCAGGTAATGTTACTCATCATATAGGCTATGCTGCATGTTGTTGTACTGTAGAATCACTGTATTAACTCGTGTAACAGTAGCTAAAGAATTTTAGCTGCCAAACAAACATTAGCAACCTAATGCTACTTACACATTTTTAGTGTAATGTGATTGACATGTGATTGAAAAAGTCCAAGACTTATTTCCATTTCATTTTGGCTTGTCTGATCTGACCTTTTACAACACTAATATTAAAAACAATCACTATTGGACATATCCTGTTTAAACTTAATACTGGTCTGAACTCTTGTATAATTATGGGTAAAGATGGCATGTCTTCAATCGTCAATCAATAAAGCATGGGGAATGAGAGTTTAATGATTTTCATGTTTTAATGATGTAATGGTGCAGGGAGGCAGTAATTAGCAACTTCTTTCCAAATAGCAATGTGTTCTGATTCTCCACTTCTAATAAGGAAAAGAACACACTCATTGCCACAGAGTGAGTGTGTGTGCATGTTGATGATGAGCAGAAATGATCATCAGGTTTAAAAACTGCATTTTGTAAATCTGTGCAATCTGTGTGGGAGAGGAAATTAACAAAACACATTAAATGTATGTGTGTGGGAGTGTGCACATATTTGTGTGTGTCGGAAGTGAACAGCAGACTTAAATATGGGCTCAGTCATCTTGGGAGAGATTTCATGACTAAAAAGAGAAAAGCCTCTATAAGAGGGTAAAGCTGAGGGTCCTGTATGTGTGTGTGTGTGTGTGTGTGGCGTGTTAACCTGAGACTTTGATGATTGTCTGTTTCATGTCAGGATGCCATTAGAGGTCATCCCTTTAGAGGATGCTCACTGACACCATTTAGATTGTGCTTTTAACCTTTGTAGACGGTCAAACACACACACAAACACACACACACATGGCAATGTCAACATGCTCTCTTTATCTACTATTTGGAATTTTATTCCAGTCTAAATTAAAGTTCACGTCAGATGCAGAACTCAGGACACTTTGTTCCATTACATAGCTATGACACAAACATCATGTGTCAAGAGAGAAATCTTATCTTTTCCACCTTTAGACGGCACATTTGTTCACATAACTTCTTTCTGTCAAACGCCTGACATTGACGCTTGGCAGGTGTTAGCGGACAAGACTGGCCTATTTTTTGATGCCCTGGAAATTCTACCTGCTTACCTCCAAATTCAGTTTGCCTCAGAAGTGCTGTAGATGGGTGAGTTGACAGGATTATCTACAGTGGAATGGCCAGACACACACACACAACACACCTGACACACAACATGCGCCTTCTCACTGTTCCCTCTCCCCTTGCCATCGCAAAGTTATGGCAATTGTAGAAAGGGAGACAACACTTCAACAGTTTCCTCTATGTTTTGTCTCTGGCCACACAACTAGCTAACGGAGGTGCCTAATGCGCTAAAAGAGTAAGTATTACGAGATAAATCACTTATTCCTCCTAGTTCCCCAATTTCTGATTAGGTGGGCATGACAAACCTTTAGACACAGATTTTTGTTTGTTTTGCCTCGAGCTAACGTCGTGACATAATCATGACGTCGGCACTAAAAGGGCCTATTTAGATCCTGAAGTTTAGACAACAAAGATGGCCAGCTGAGTCTTAAATACTTAAATCCTCTCATCAGTACAGAAATGGCACATTGTAGTTTCTCAGACCATTAAGTCTAGAGTGAGGAATAGTTCTTTCAATCACCTTTATTGTATAGTGACAACCAGAAGGACCTTTAATCATCTTTAATGTTAAGAGTGAAGTATGCTTAATCATCTTTAGTCTAGATTCAAGACTTCAGGACAGTCGGAGAGCTTTTCTATCTCCTTCAGCCTCAAGTCTAGACAGAGACATCGTCAAGGATCCTTCATCACCGACAAAAGGCTAATACAGACTGCAGAGAATGTGTTGTATCATATTTTACAGCTCAGACACAGTGTGTGTTGATGCGCCGGCAAACAGCAGCACACGGTGGAGCATTTCAGAAGTAGGGGGATTTTTTTTTCACCCTGTTGAAAAGGAGAATGGAGAGGAGAAAGAGAGGTGATTGGTACACACCATTAGAGCTGCTGGGCAAGTGAGGGAAGTTGATGAAGGAATGCAGTTTATTCATTCTGTCCTTCAATCACCAATGCACTGCATTAGACTGATGGCTGTTTTGTTGTAACTTGCTGTCGCCCTCTCACCAGGAAAGTCACTTAAATGAATAACCCCACATCCAACAACTGCTAATTGCATATCCAACACTCAAAACTATTGTCAGTGTACTCATGTCTCGTAACATCCAGGACCAACCTTTTCCATTTAAGAACAATCAGGCATGACGTTGCAAAGTACATTTTGCTAGGGGCCAGATCTAGCCATGCTCTAAATATTGACATGTACAAAATGTACACTACACTGACATACTGTAAAGTTCATATAGCAAACATGCTAGCAAACAGTTGCCTATTTACGCATCCAGCAGATAGAGATCCTATACAAATATAAAAATATACACTTTACCTTTTTAATATTTATTTTTTTAGCTTTGAAATTCTATCCTTTATATGTCTGTTTTTCTAATCCTTATTTTTTCATCTTATTAATATTATTGCACATTAGTCCTTTAGCACATCCTCCGCAACCCACATTGCACATATTGGAAAAAAAGTATATATATAAGTATATATACACAGTATGTTAGAGAGCAATTTCTGGCTGCCTAGCGAATGTAAGTCCAGTATTCATTCTCTGTTTGGCCTCCACCTGTGGGAAATATCTGGCTCTTTAGCAGCTGAATGATCCTATGTTCACCAGATAGTCACAAACTGTGTCTGTCTGCTGTTTGGTGCCGGGAAGATAGTGTACAGTGGGTTTTTAGAGCGTTTTTGCTGAAAACAACTGCCTGCTGCAGCTGGAAACAAGGTTGATGAGAGCTCTAAGTGTGAACCAAAACAGTAAAGTTCAGGGCTGCAGGATGCTAAATGCTCTGTAATTGGGCAATAATTCTCTGTGGATTTGTCATTACTTTGTGTAATTTGATCCATTTGCAATATAAAAATATGGATTGGTTCAGTTTTAAGTATTAATTAGGTATAATATGTCTGCAGTGTGTTCAGCTAGGAACCAGGTCACCTTCCAGGATGTTTACATAGGCCTGGAAAGCCATGGCATGGGCTGGAGGGGGAAGGGGAGGTGCACTGTCCACAGGGGAATTAGCTCAAATGGTAGAGCGCTCGCTTAGCATGCGAGAGGTAGCGGGATCAATGCCCGCATTCTCCATATGTCTTTCTTTCTGTTTGTGATCACAGGGAAAAGATAATTGACTTAAAAAACACACAGATCTCTTGCACCAGCTGAACAGAAAACAGCATAATATTTGGTGACAGCCACTGTGTCATTCTAAATAATCTTTTGTTCTGTCTTTTCATGGAGAATTCCCAGATCACCTCCCAGGATTTTTACATAGGCATGGAAAGCCTGTGCATTGATGAATTCTTCCGTCAGTGAAGGTCTTGAGGCAGTGCAATGTACTGGAAATCTGCTTATCAGACGGTGGACTTCACGCAGTGATGATTTAGGTTTTGTTAGATGCAGTGATCTAGTGAGTTACAGTGGCCATCTTTGCCTTGTTCCTCTTTAAAGCCAAAAAGCTTACATGATAATTGGGGAGGAGTAGGAGAGAGGCGGAGGCTATGGGGTGGGATGAAATCATAGATGACCTCCAAAATGGGACAGGATATTCAACAACTGTCTTCACTGAATTTCAACTGAAATCACCAGAAATGACTCGTCAGTCACTAACCACAGACTTTGTATTTGAGGACAGAATGCAAATTACTAGGGAGATGAGATTTACTTTGAAATAATTTTATGTGATTTATGTGGCAAAGTTGTCTTGTTTTTTTTTTTTCTCTGAATGGCAGAAAGAAGAGTTTCATTAGAAACTCCATTTGCAAAAATATTACCTATCATTTCTGTGGACACATTATTTCTGTGGCTTTGAACAGATTTTCCACCAGTGACCGAACCAAAACCAAACATTAATTTGGATTTGAAAGGGCAAATAGACTAATCACTAGCGAAAATAGCAGCTCCACTTTCTGATTTAGGTTAAAAAGCAGAGTGTATAATTATTCATAAGCCTTGCCTTGCAAAACTTTAAAGCAACAACACTGAGGTTTGTTTGGTTTCACAACTTGCACTTTGTGTTTCTTGGACAAACTTTATTTTTCAGATTGTCCCTGTGGAAATAACACCACCACAGAGAACAAGCGCCCGGGGAACGAGACAACAGTATAACACTTTGTAAATTTTACACCATGTAGTGTGGAGGGTGCTACTTTGTCCCCTCACTGCTGCCACAGTGTGAGCTTGTCAAAGGGGCCTGATGGTGCTGCCCTGTGCAGGCCTGATTTCACACGCACAGCATCTCTCTCTGCAATTTTTTTCTTTCCTTCTCCACGTTCTTACACACACACACACACACACACACACACACACAGAAAGAGCTGGTTATAGAGTGTCAAGATCTGGTCTACGCCTGTCAGCAATGCATGCTGCTCTTCTTTTTCATTAGCACACACACTTGTTAATAATGTGCACTGGCTTTGACTTTGGAGGAGAGTGAGTAGTGAAAATATTACCTTTGACTGGCTGCAGCACTAAAATGAGCACAGTCAGGTGGGTAAAAATGAAAAAGAAAATCTGAAAGGTAAAATCCATTTTTCATAGATGCAGAGCAGGTGATTCTGTCATCTTCTTATCACATTGTGATACTGCGGGACACCTTTTTCTGATGTCAGCTGAAACTCTTTATTTCCACCTCACTTGGTCTTAATTCACTTTCAACTTTCAGTCGGCACAGTTGGAAATGTCAAAAGAAACTACATTTCACAGAATAATGATGGAACCTTCACTCTCAGTCACTCCCTGTATGTTTTTGTAGATTTGATATATAAGCCTAAAAAGTTTTTGTAATTTGAAGAAAAAGAATCTGATGAACTCACTGACATGAAAGTAAATTGACTGTGCAAGACCAGACCTTGTGAGTCGACTTTGGAAGTTGACACCAGTGCATTTGTTAAATTGAGTCACAAGTGTTATTCTGCAGTGGGTTACCTGACTATGTGAAACTCATTGGGATAATTTTTTGTGAGGTAACATGAGGCCCAGGATTGCTGTGGCACTAAAACCTCAGTCAGCGACCTGACTCAGTGAATGCAATGGAAAGCAGAAACAGTATGTTTTGGTGTAAATATGCATTTGTTTAATTATTGCTTACTTTCTATTAACCCTTACACATACTTGTTCTTGTGAGGTGGCCATGAAAGTCTAAAGACTAAATGTTAAATAAGAGTAATCAACAATGTGGTTTTGGTTTCTTTTGATTGTTCCTTTTGATGAACAAAAATGGTTATGTAAGATTTCAAGAATTGATGTATTCACATTGATGACCACATGCAAACATTTTGAAAACAGGACACACCACCAGCTTCTTCTCTGCTCCAGCTGCAAATTTGCCTCCATTTCTTTTGTTTCATTCTCACACGGTTTATCATGACTTTTTTATGTGACTTTTCTTCTTACTCTGTAACATATGCGACTTGAAATGTAGCAAAGTATAATACTTAAATAAAAGTAAAATTACTGATTTCCCCAGGTCTGCCAATGGGAAGACCTGGGACACGTCAATTGTTTTTAGTAAATGATGTGTGCCTAAACTCATACTGCCTTTAGAAGGTATACATAAAATATAGACATGATAAAACATATTTCCAGTATGTATGTCCGCTGTCCATAGTTTCTACACTTATTCTCAGTTATTGCTGTGTATCTACTATTTCTTTTTTGTGTTGCTTTGTGGGACAGCAGCATCCATCAACACTTCACTGATAGTATTGCAAACTCTAAACATGATTTGTATTAGTATACAGGTACATGTGGACACAACTTGCAGTCTATCTACTACTGTTAGTATGAGCAGCAATAGCCATTATGAACGCTGAATCTCTGCAAAGAAATGTAAACTGGACTCAACATATCAGAATAGCTCCCTGCCTGCCACAGTGTAATTTCATAACCATCTGTTGTTCACTAAGTGAACATCTGTGTGTGTTTGTATCTAAGCTTTCATGCTTGCTTGCCTGCTTGCTTGTTTCTTCCACAATATGAGACTCTCTTTGACAGAGGCATAAGTGTTGCCCCTGCTCTCCATCACTGACCCGTGTAGTATCTGGGCTGCTGCCTGGGTTGACCATGCATACGGCATGTCAATTACAGATGCTCTAGTCCCCAAGAAGGACATTGAGTGTGAGGGAGAAGTAAACTTTTCAATACAACCCCATGCCAAAAGAAATTAAAACATTCAGTATGTTTTGTGAGAAATGGTTCAACACACACACACAAACACTTAATGGTTATTATAATATGCAGTATGCCGTTACTGGCTTTTGAACTACATGTTCCTGATAAACAATCATGCAGTGAAAATGTGTGTGTGTGTTTCACATAATGGAAAACATTTTAAAGGGGTAATTCACCCAAAAGTCACAAGTTCATTATTATTGTCTTCAGCCTCATATAAGTTTATACACTTCCCAAGTTTGGATGTTACCAAAAAAACACAACATGTCAGGTCACTTAACTTTATCTAACTATTCAAAACAAATGCATAGTTAAAGGTACTATATGAAGCATGTATTAATCACTTTATATTGCTTTATATTGTTAATGGATTTTAAAGTAACTTTAAAAAATTGACCTTCCCCAACTTTCTCGGTTGCCTGTAACAGCCTGTGGACTGATTTATATGTAAAGGACAAAGGATGTGATGTTTATGCATGCTCACGAGTGCCTTGCCTCTCTTCAGCTCCTCAGTGCCAACAGTGTGCAACGCTAGCTAATGTTAGCTTAGAAATGGAATCCGCTAATGTCAACAAATGACCCGCACCCACCACAACACAGAGTCCAACACAAAGTCTGCGTAGCTTGCTTGCTAACATGAACGAATTGCTAGCTAGCTAAAATACTGTATTGAGTGGCTAACGCAAGCAAGTTCATCCAGACTCCAGCTGCTGATCTGGCTGGTAATTTGGCTAGCTTGCCGTTTGCAAATTACTTTATCAGCTAATGTTACGAATCAATCAATGCAAAAAATTTCGACGTGTAGAGAACAGTGGCCTAACTCACAGCCTGCCTCTCCCCCTATCCCCCCCTCACACACCATTTCCAGGCATATTTAAACATCCTAGAAGGTAACCTGAGTCGGACTGTTACTGTAAAAAACAAACTACAGCAGACGAGGTGGCCGAGTGGTTAAGGCGATGGACTGCTAATCCATTGTGCTCTGCATTCATGGGTTCGAATCCCATCCTCGTCGAAAGCAAGTTTTCTTGTCTTCCATGTTTACAAGTCAACCATATAACTGGCGCCAATGTAAGAACCCTCTTTGGAATAATAAGATGAGTTCCTCCCACGGAAGTGTTGTCATCCTCGCTGATACACTGCCACATGCACTAAGACTAAACAGAAGTCTTGCAGTCCTTAAGTCTTCACACATTTTGTTGAACAAATCATCTGAACTGGATACTGCAATGGGAACTCATAGGGGAGTTAGTTCAAATGGTAGAGCGCTCACTTAGCATGCAAAGCAAGTGCTCTACCATTTGCGCCGATTCCCCCATGTAAAGTGCAGTTGCCTATTTCACAGCCCACCTCTCTCCTCCATGCCACGCCTTTCCAGACTTTCCAGGCCTAATTTAAACATCCTGGAAGGTGACCTGGATCAGACTATTACTGTAAAAAAACAGTCTACAGCAGACGAGGTGGCCGAGTGGTTAAGGTGATGGACTGCTAATCCATTGTTCTCTGCACTTATGGGTTCAAAGGCCAGTTAACTTTATTATGCCATGTTTAAATGTCAACCATATAACTGGCTCCAATTTAAGAACCCTCTTTGGAACAATAATGTCCATTTCTCCTACAGAAATATACTCGTCCTTGCTAATACATTGCCACCTTCACTGAGACTGAACAAATGTTTTGCAGTCATTAAGCCTTCACACATTTCGTTGAACAAATCATCTGAACTGGATACTGCAATGGGAACTCATAGGGGAGTTAGTTCAAATGGTAGCGCGCTCACTTAGCATGTGCCATGTAGTGGGATTGATGTATGAATTCTCGAGAAGACTTTCCTCTGTTCTGTTGTGGATCAGAGGAGATAATGTGTGAAGAACACATAGATCCTGGTCCCTCTCGCAGGCTAAGCTCTGTCATGAGAACTAAATCCCCTGTACATTCAAAGAGGAACAAGGCAAACATGGCCATTTTAATTCACTACATCTAACACTGCATCTAACAAAACCTAAAGCATTACTGTGCAAGGTCCACAATCTGATTAGCAGATTCCCAGTACATTGCACTGCCTCGAGACCCTCACTGAGCCAACACTGAGGTCTGATTGAAATGAGGAAGATTTCATTATTGTCCAGGCTTTCCATGCCTATGTAAAAATCCTGAAAGGTGACCTGGGAATTCTCCAGGAAAAGACAGAACAAAAGACTATTTAGAATGACCCAGTGGTTGTCACCATATAGCACGCAGGTCTCTGTTCAGCTGGTGGAAGAAATCTCTGCATTTCCTTCACCTCAGTTATCTTTTCCTGTAATCACAGGTAGAGAGAAAGACAAATGGAGAATGCGGGCATCGATCCCGCTACCTCTCGCATGCGAAGCAAGCACTCTACCATTTGAGCTAATTCCCCCATGTAAAGAACACTAACATAATTCACCACCTGCCCCTCCGCCTCCATGCAACGCCTTTCCAGACTTTTCAGGCCTTTTTAAACATCCTGGTGACCTGGATCGGATCCCATCCTCATCACAGGCAAGTTTACTTTACTCTGTGCTGTTTACAAGTCAACCATATAACTGGCTCCAATGTAAGAACCCTCTTTGGAATCACTCACTGAGCCAACACTGAGGTCTGAGTGAAATGAGGAAGAGGATTTCATCAATGCCCAGACATATTATCATCTTATAAAGTGGGTACAGCAAATGCTTTAGAAAAGACTTGCCTATTTGCCAGTCCAACAGACACAAAGAACATTTGCAAACAATTGAAGTCATATTTCTGGACACCTGACAAATGTAAGTCAAACAATCACTCTCCTTTTAGCTCTTTTTTTTTTGGCTCTTTAGCTGTTAAATGTTCCACTATGTTCACCAGCTAGCTAACTCTGTCTCTGGTGCTGGTTCATGTAGTGTACCGTGGAGTTGTTAGAGCTTTTTCGCTTAAAATAGCTGGCTGCTGAGGTTGATGAGAGCGGTGAGAGTGAATCAAAACATAAACTTGCAGGCTGTAAAAACAGAACAATGAACTAAAAGACGATAATATACCTCTTACGCTCTTCACCTTGAGTGACACATTTCACATTACACAGTCATTTGATACTTTGTCAATATAAATATATTGATTAGTGCAGCTTTACATTTTAAATGTGTTTTTAACAGGCATACATACAGCCCAATACTGTATATGGTTATTGGTTAAAAAACCCCAAAATGATCTCTTATTATTATGGCGCCTTTGTGTGATCTCATGGTCAACAGTGCTCGATGTTGCTGTGCTGTTTCTGCAGTGGACTTTTCACCAATCACCTGTCAATCAAACAAACCGTCTAGTAGCCGGTGATGTTTTTCTCCTCTTTTGATGTATTATGGTGGCTATCAATGCCCCTTTCTACCTTTATTTATTGCAAACAAAGTTCTTTTTTATGTTTCAGAGGATTATTCCCAGCGAAACCCTACCACTCACTGGCTATTTAACACAACAAATGTAAAAGATGCATGGTAGCAAACCCAGTGTGCCACAGATGTGTGCACTTTAAATAATAGCCTGACTGACTGACAGCTAAATAGAAAGACAGAAGTGAAAGAGCTTAGTGAGGTGGCCAATTTCCCAAAACAGCAGCTGCCAGAGGAAGGTGAACAAGCTACGAAAACATTTGCGTGCTTCATATCATGGCATTGACATCAACTACTCAGGCTGAAACAGCAGACATTGTTTTCCTTTAAAGTAATTACTCATCTTTTAAACTGTGGATTCCCCATTTGCCTTTTTCGCTCTCTTGTTTGTCAGTTTCTCAGTTTGGTGTGTGTGTGTCCTGCTGTGAGAAAACGGATCCAACAAGGGATACCAAAGACCATTCATAGATTTCCTGTTGAGATAGAAATGAGCATCTTTACGTGCACACATACACACACACACACACACACACACACACTTATAAGCGCATAAACCTCTTAAAGTGTACGTGTGTGAGATCCTCAGTGTCTTAAAACTGGAAAGTACTTCTTGTGTAGAAGAATGTGCTCTATCTCCCAAATGAGTCTTGGCTGGTAATTAAAATCAAGAAGACAATAAAAGCAAAGTTGCGCAGCATTTGCTGTGTTTGTATGCATAGAAATTCATGACTATACAGAAATTTCAGATATGCACCTTCTGGCAGCTATATTTATGGTTACCTTCTGTGCTCTGTACTCTAATCTAAATTAAAGGTACCCAGTGGAAGGAAACCAGAGCACCCTGTGGAAACCCACACAAACACTGCTAGAACATGCAAATGTCATACTTAAAAGGCACCAGAAAGGCCCTTGGGAGCCAGCTCTGGGTTTCAACCCAGGACCCTCTTACCGTGAGGTGACAGTGCTAACCACGGCCAATATTAAAACTAGTGTGATTAGTAATCAGCTATTTAAAAATCTACTGTTTGCTCAGGTTGAAAGAGCTAAATCTTTACAAGCAACATGTTAGGATAAAGGAGAATTGCTCAAGGCAAGACAGACTATTCTCACCAAATGAGTCACTAACAGCGAGTGACAACTAAAGACTCAAAATGGATAACATACAGCCGTAGACTAAGTGAGAATACAACAAAATCTTTAAAATCATAAACCTGTCATTTAATTTTTTAGTTCAATAACTTCAATATTTCATTGAAAGTGGTAATTTAGGGGGTAATAAAAGAGTGTTCATTTCAATTTCTTTCAAGATCAGATGCCTAATTATTTCATTTCAATCATAAATGATTTCCATTTTTTGTCTAATGCAGAAAAGTTCTGAATAAAGTACTCTGATGCAAATGGAGCTACTTTTTATCAATGCGAATTTTATCCACTGGGGTGTTTGCCGCTTCACCGTGCCCTTCTCCCGGTGCACTCTTCCCTCCTGCTCTCCTCTTATCCTCTGTGTCTTCTGCAGAATGGCAAATGAAGGATTTTTAGAGGATTTCTTACTCCCTACCGTCAACAAACCAATGACAGACAAAAAGCAAGTGGCCTAGTAATAATTCTGTCATATGGGCCAAGGCTGGCTTGTCTACTCATGTCTCAGGCAGATAAGGCTTTCTGTCTCTGTGTCGAAGTGAAAGTTTCCAAGGTCACAACAACGCAGAATTTCATTTTAGTGCTTTAGAGGAAAGTTGTAAACTAAGGAAAAGTCGAGGTCACAATATGTTGTTTGCTTACTCATGGTGCTTGAGTAACTTTCTCCATCTCTGTCTCCATCACTTTCCTCCACAGTTTCTTTTTCTTTAGCCCACACTTTCCTCTCTCCTCTCCCCTGAAACCTCTATATCATCTCTTTCGCTGTCTCATTCTCCATCTTTTTGCACTCACCCCACTGCGTAAACATTTTTTTTTTAAATGCTTGTGTGATTGTGTGTGTGAGGGCGCCGAAAGTGTGCGTTTCGGTGTTATTTTTCCGTGGAAACTTGCAGCAAATAAGGGGATAGAGGAGCAAAGCACAATTGGTTGGGGCTTAACTTACTTTACATAATTGTTGCCTATAAATGCATTTCCAACATCAGGGGTTTAAGCGCCTGATATGCTTAACGGAGAGAGAAAGAGGGCTGAGGCTGTTGCAAGCCATCCTGACGATGGAGATGGAAAGGAGGAGAAAGAGGCAGAGACAGGGGTTACATTGGAGACAGAGGAACAGGGAAAAGCAAAGCAAACTAGTCAGCAAAACAGAAAACAGGTACAATTGGACTGTTCACCGACACGTTTTGGTTGTTGCCTTCATTAAACTACATTGTGCAGGCCTCAGAAGCTTTATTAGACTGTACAGGACAAATGACCTGCACCTTACTACGGTGTGTACTTCCTAATCTTATTTACCACATGCTGTTGGGTGTCACACACATTAACTTTGAGAATGCACACATGGCAAGGTGCAGACCAGTGTGAGCTTCAACACTCAATGCGATTTATCAAAATGAAAACATGTTGCACAACTACAGTACACCATGCTTTATTCACCAAATGTTTTTGATTATCTTGTCTTCATCAGGCTGCTGTCTGAGGTCATTTCCTTTTCCTTAAATACGGTCCATGGATGAAGCATGTGACTAATAAAGTATACAAAACAACATTATCATACTCCTTTTCTCAAAAAGCACCACAAAATACATCAATCTTACAAAATTACAAGAGAAATATAAATCATAAATACAAAAGATATTTATGACATAAATATCATCCATCATCCATCCATCTTTTCAGAAAATTCTCTAGCAAATACAATCTTTCATCTTAAACCATTAATGGATAGTCTACAGCTATGCTAGTGGCTCTGTGAGGGTGCACAGTGATGCTTTAAGCAAAATGCTAACATTTGCTAATTAGCGCAAAACACAAAGTACATATGTGGCTGATGGGAATGCCATTAGTTTTAAAGGTATGTGGCCATAAACCAAAGTATTGGACAAATTGAAAATCTGATCTGATGATAATGTTAGAGGAAAAGTCAGGAGATGACCAAAATTAAATTACAATTCATCCTGAGGGGAACATGAATGTCTATACCAATTTTCACAGAATGTTGTTGAGATGTTTCACTAAACTAAACTAGGAACCCGTGAATGTCTGTACAAAATTATGTGCTAATCCAATAAGTAGATGTTCAGACATTTCACAGGATAACTCTGAGCTGCAGGTGACGCTAAAGAAAAAGTCAGAGGATCACAAACATGATTAGAATGTATCCTCTGAGGACCTTGAAAAATCAAATTTCATGGCAATACATCCAACTGTTGTCAAGATATTTCACTCTGAATCACAGATTCAAAACTCTGACACTAGAGGAAAAGTCAGTATCACCAATGTCAGTGGGATTCATCCTCTGGGGATCATGAGTGTTTGTACAAAATTCCATGGCAATCAGTCCAGTGTAGTTGGGATATTTCAGTCTTGACCAAAGTGGTGGACCGATAGATCTACATTGCCATCCCTAGAGCTACTTGGCTAACATGACTAATAAGTTAAACTAATTTTTTCAAAACACAGTATAATCAAATCTCTTTTGTCTCTTAATTATTTTTTTTTAATAATAATAATAACACTAATAACTCAAATTCAATGAAACTAACATCTGCAGTTGACCTTAACATCCTCATCCATCCATTAAAATAATTACATTTATTCTCTATAAATCCTGTTCTTAAAGCACAAATATAATCCAGTAGACTAAACCTGCCTAAACCTAAACAAATCTTAACCATAGCGTTGTCTTCTATGTGTTCTTCTAGAGGGCGTGTACAAACATCATATTTTGTTGTATAATTTGGAGGACTTGTTGGGCCTTTCACATAGATTATAGTCTTCGCTGTTCCTACATCCAAGCTTGTTCGCAAGTCAACAAGAGAGGTAATTTCATTGCATTGATAAAACGGGCACTTTGAGTTTGCGGTTGCTAACCCACATGGCATTTACTGATATTTTACCTGTAGGTGTTACAAAAAGAGCTGCTCTCCATGTGCTGTGTTATAAATTATACATTTTTTGTGTCCATGGGTGTGTTATTTACATATGAGAACAGCTATTAGAACACAGTTGTTCAGTGTCAGGAGTAGAGAAAGTTCTACAATATCCTTTGCCATATCAAAACTTTTACTTTGCTTAAATTCTTCTCAAGGCAAAATGCCAAAATGGGAAAAACAACTGACAGAGCAGTTTTTATAATTAAATTTTGCATGTTCATCTTACCTTCTCACTAGATGTTTCTGCCTTAATGTCTCTGCTTTAATTACCCAGCTTCCTGCTCCCTATTGTAAAAAATGACATTAGTATTTGTGTCAATTACAGACCAGTGGAATCTATGCCAGACTCTTGTCAATGCCTCTGCCTTCCCTTGGTGGCTGATAGAGGTTGATTAAAGTCATAGATTACGTAATGCTTCTTTAAGTAAAAATTGAATTACTGACATCAAACAGTACTCCATTACAGTAAAGACAGCAAGTATATTTCCACTCTTGGTGAATGCCGGCAAAGACACATTCTGGCAAGAGAGCTCCTTTTTGCTGCCACTGCCATCAGCAGAGCCAGAACCCCTCCTGTTGCCCTCCTGCTGCCTCCACCTCCCTCTGCAGCACCTCCACACAGGGGGGACATTGATCAAGTGTCATCCATGGAGGGCCCAGCAGATCAAGAGCTGCTGGAGGAGGCCATAAAGTTGGAGCCCATCCACCTTCCTGTCTTTAAATCCTTTAGGCTGCTGGAGGCCTCTGGGTGTATCCTCTCCCATCCTGTGCTGGCTGCTTTGATCACCGGACATAAGCCCAATCATCTGTGAGTCCCACTCCTGCATCTCTGGCTGCAGTCCTCGTCCAAATCCCAGCTGCTGCCTTGCCCCTGGCCTTAGCACAGTCCAGATAAGAGGATTTTCCCCCAGCAGCGTTTTCCTACCTCAGATTCCAGCTGCTGACAGTGCTGAGGTGAGTTTGTCAATTGTAGTTCCACAGCAATGTCATGTCTCGTCAGGGGATGTAGTTTCTCCCATGCAGTGTTTCTGCTTCTCTTTCTGCTGCCACAGCATGAGAGAAGCAGCAGTGGATTGGTTGGGTGGTGTTTAAATGGTTAAATGGAGCAGAGTGAGGAGGAGTCCATGTGAGGTAGCCTCTCCACAGGCTGAGCAAATACTATGAATATACTACCAGATTCTACTAATAGTTACCCTGAATCCCGGTTATATGTGTCCCACAACCCTGCCAGTATTATCCAGATGGCTGGAAATTGATGGTCACTGGATAGCCAGATCAAAAGTCGACATAAAGTTTAGAGGTGATGGAGTCATGGGCTATTGTTAATGTAGGTGTGAAAAAAATCCCAATAGATTTAAACACGTTCATAGACTTAATTATCCTTTTTTAACAACTATTTGGATTGGTGCTTTGTTATGGAAACAAAAGGCACTAATAACACCAATGTTGAACATGTCTTCAACTTGTTAAATTACAGTTCATTTATCAATTGTCTCTGGAGTTTTATGTTCTGAGGGACTTGGAGGAAGATCTGACATATGTGCTTTCCAACACGTAACCAGGGCATAATACTGGCATGAAAGAAAAAAAAAGCACTTTACACCTGGTGGTTTCATGTCTTTTCCACTGAGGTGCAAGTCAATACATGTGCATTTAGAGCTCCCTTCAGGAGGTGGTCTAAAAAGCATTGTAGCTTGATGTTATACAAGCATAAATGCATCCATCTCTGAAGCTGACAGACAAAGCAGAGCTTTTCCTCACAGCGCAAATGTGTCTGGAATATAACAAATAGCCAAAGGTTCAACTGTGGAAACAAACTTATTTAGACTCATAGAGGCTACTTTGTGGTACTTTCAGCTTTAGTCAGACTTGGGATGGAATTATTTTAAATATGAGAGTGCATAGAAGCGTGTAATAATCTCTCCTTTCATCTAGTTGCTCAGCTGTTACGTTCCCTGTCTGCAGTCTTTTGTCATGCCCATGCCTACTTGAAAAGAAAGCAAATTAGAAACCAGGTTTCAGCTCGAAATGTTCTTGTCCTCGCTGATACACTACCACATCTTGCCATCACCATTGAAGTGTGGTGGCGCAATATCATAAACTTCTCACTTCTACTCAAAGATCAGCAAAAAAGCTCATCTCTCTGTTTGGTAGTCAACATACAGATATGTCAGAAAAGTCACATGCAAATTTTGGGTTTATCAGAAAATCTAAGCCAATCAACTCTGAAGAGCAACCAGATCCAGAGGCGTCTCTAGCTTGGTGACAACCAACACTGATGATACACCTGCTGCCTACAAACTTTTCAGGGCTTTAAAGAGGAACAAGGCAAAGATGGGCAACTAAATTCACTACATATAACACAACCTAAAGCATCACTGCGTGAAGTCCACCATCTGATAAGCACATTTCCAATACATTGCACTGCCTCGAGATCCTCACTGAGCAAACACTGAGGTTTGATTGAAATGAAGGAAGAGGATTTCATCAATGTCCAGGCTTTCCATACCTATGTAAAATTGCTGGGAGGTGACCTGGGAAAAGGAAAAGAGACAATAAAGGACTAGTTAGAAGCACCCAGTAGTTGTCCCCATATAGTATGCAGTTCTCTGCTCAGCTGATGCAAGAAGTCTTACCTTGTTCTTTAATTCAATTATCTTTTCCTCTGAGCACAAGCAGAGTACTAAATTAAGATCTAAAGTTCTCTGGAGAATGTGGGCATTGATGTCACATGCTAAGCGAGCGCTCTACCATTTGTGCTACTTCCCCTGTGTAAAGACTTCGTCTCCTCCCCATCCCCTCCATGCCACGCCTTTGCAGGTCAATGCTAATATCCAGACGACAAGGTAGTCGTGTGGTTAAGGCGACGGACTTCTAATCCATTGTGCTCTGCACGTGTGGGTTCGAATTCCATCCTCGTCACATGCAAGCGTCCTTTAGTCTGCCATGTTTACACGTCAACACTATAACAACCCTCTTCGGAATAATAAGATCAGTTTCTTCCAAAGAAATGTTCTCGTGATACACTGCTACATCTTGCCATCACTATTGGTGGTGCAATATCATAAACTTCACTCACTTTTACTGAAAGAGTGCTCTACTATTCTAAGCTACTGTAACTGTTAACAGCAGCAGCAGATTAATTTCTAAAATGTTATT
The DNA here is from genome assembly GCA_002120245.1 of Maccullochella peelii. Classification (NCBI taxonomy): domain Eukaryota; kingdom Metazoa; phylum Chordata; class Actinopteri; order Centrarchiformes; family Percichthyidae; genus Maccullochella; species Maccullochella peelii. The sequence goes on along the minus strand of LKNJ01003060.1, from coordinate 59,363 downwards.
TGCCATCAGCAGGAGGACAAAGCCAGGATCATGTGGATGTTTGGTTTAATTTTAAAGACTGATTTAGTTAAAAAGTTTTTGAAAAGTTTTCAGCTTAGCGTTATCAGGTCCTATCCAACCTTTTCTTAGTGACATGGCAATATTATATATATTATATATTATAAATGTACGAGCTTTTAGTGGTACTTTATACTAACCTGGTATAGTTTTGAGTCTTTTGAGTGTAACTGGAGGGGGAAAAAGTATAAAAAAAAGCTTGCCAGCTGAAAAATCTTATCTTGATGCTTTTTATCTAAGAACATAGTCCTCCCAGTAAAACATTACAATTCCAAGCAATTTGTTTATTATCATATGTGTTTTTTCACTTATCTCTCTCTCTCTCAGTGAGAAACTCACTGATTCTACTCCAACATGAGCAACAACAGGCCAGGTCCAAATGGTCCTCCCATGTGCAGAAGGTGCTGTGGGCCTGTCCAAGATAAGATGAGACTTAATTGATCCCCGTGGGTCAAATGTGTGCAATGGTGGTCTGACACACAAAGCACTCCCAGCTTGCTGTGGTGCGTCCCTATCAGACACAATGTTTCCCAATAAGTGCAACTATTGTTGCACCTTGTAAAACTCTCCCATACTCATTACTTTTTAAAGGCCAGCGCTATTATCGCCACCTCTGCTTCATTTGGAATTATCAAACTCAGTTTGTATCTCAGCCCGCTTTGTTGATGTGCTGAAACACAAACACTGTTAATTACTCCTGTCTCTGTCACTAACCACTAATCAAGGCTGATGCTGATAACAAGGACACACACACACACAGTGCTGTGCCCACAGCTAAAGATATGAGATGCTTTTGTTGAAAAAAAAGAATGTACACAACACCTCATGTGGAGTAAGGCTGTTGTTTTCTGAAATGTTACATTTACAATTTAAAGAACAAGCAAAGTTACTTATTATACAGGTAACTAGATAATTTTACTAGTGGACAGTTTGTAGTTCAATGCCATTCATATCCACACATTATTTGATGAATAGCTCCTGTGCATTTGTGGAGCAGTGGCCATCTTTCATGATGCCAGCTAGCCAGTTTCACTTGAGTGATTTAACTAGCTAGGTAGCCTGATAACGTTAATTTCATCCATCCAATTGTAGACTGACGTTCAACAAAAGCTGAAATGCTTTTTATTCAATTCACTTTGTGTAAAGGGTTGAAATCATGTTAAAATGAGGTACCCCTATATATTTTTATTTTCATTGCAAGATTAGCTTAGCGGAGGCTGGTAACATTTAGAGTTCAACTGACCCTGAAAAGCTCAGCTTTGGGAAGGTAAGAAATACAGCACTCATTTCAGATGTTTCGTGATCTTTTTAACCTCTATTTCCAGATTGTAGTGTGCATCAGCCATTGTAACATTGAACCTGATTCTCATGTATTACTGCTTGACAGATCATTTATGCTACTGCCCACTGACATGGTTTTAAAGCTATTATTATCCAATTTTTGCTCTCCAAACATCGCAAAATGCACATATTTAGATCAGGGATATCAACATTTTTCCGGGGAGGCATGCCCTTGAAACCCCTTAGCAAGCTCAGTTTTTTTTTTACCTCTGTATTTTTAAAACCCTGAATACGGCCCTGATAGAGAGGTGAAACATCTGCCAAATCAGACATTGATAAGTAAATATGCAGGGATAGACAACCACCCTCATCCATCTGTGGGCGTTCAACCTCAAGGACCTCTGGCATCTCTCCCTGCCCAGGGGACACTGCGCCGAGGTGGGCAGAGGATGAAAACATCCCTGGATGATGCTCCAGAGGCTGGCTGGGTGCACGAGTGGGTGGGTGACAGCTGGGAGGGGCAAAGAAGCTGCATTATGGGGTAGGGGGGTTTAGGGTAGGAAAGGGGGAGAGAGATGTGAGGGTAAAACAGAGAGCAGGGGTTCAGGGTGTATACACATATAGAATATAGAGATGAGAGAGGGAAAAGAACCGTAGTTGGGAAAGAAAAAATGGAACACCTAACAAAGCTTGTTTGCTGCCTTTAACTGAATTTTGAAGGTATAAAAACATTTAAAAGTATTTTTGTCTATTCAGCTATTTAAGTCAGTGAAATGAAAATGTTTTAATGAAAAGGATAAGACTGAAGTTCTATAGCTGTATGAAAAGACCAAACTAATCAGTTCACTTCTCAATACTTTCTGACTTACCTTACCTTTATATATATATATATATATATACACATAATAGGATTCAGGATAAGATTCAGGATAATGATACATTCGAAGTTTGAAGTTGGTTTTTGGCAGTGGGAAGGTGTATGCGGGAGTCTAAATAAATGACAGTGTGTGTGTTCATGGTATTGAAAGATCACCCAGAGCAACGGTACTGCTCATTGATTTTAAAAAAAGTTCAGACAATAATAGAGCGGTATGGCACAGAGGAATAAGATATAATAATAAGATCAGGCTAATATAGGATTCATTTGTTGGCTGTAAAGTTTTCATGGGATTTGTTGATAATGAGAAGATGTATTTTTCTTTCTAAGTCTAATAGTTTGTGCTGCAATCACAGGAAGGGAAAATGTTGCCATATAAATCACTGATATGGTTTCAATACTCTCAGACCCCTTTAATCTTGGCAATTTATTCCTTTAGTTGTATTTATCACTTCTGTAGAGTTTCATGTATGGCTTATTACATAAATATGTTTTTTTCTTTTTAGTGGCAAAAGCGTAACCTCCTTTAAAGCGTGCCGTAAGTATGGGGGCTGTAAGACTACAGGCAATATAAGTCATCCTCGAGCTACACTTTGAACATGCAGCCAACCCAACATGCCTGCTGTGCTCTCTCTCTTAATGTATAGGTATGAATATTCAGACTGGAACAGGGTTTAAAGGAACACTTTGATCTGTTAGGGCAGCTACCCAAGATGTTTAAAGCATGTTAAGGAGATTAAGGATTTAAAACTTATAGACTATATTTGCCAACCAGAAAAACACATCATTCAGTCTCAAGATGTACAATAGAGTGGCATTTATACATTGCAAGGTATTTAAGAATCTGATCAAGAGTTATTTCTTTAATCAGAAAGCCTTTTCTTTCATGCTCAGTTGGTTTAAAGTTTGTGATGTAAAATGTTTGGAAAATTTACCTCTTTCAGTCAACATTAACCCTGCAATTAAAGTGAGAAAGGCCATGGCCCCTAAAAACAGGAACCATGACAGGTCTTGAAATACTGTGATTTTGCTAATAGGCCTTGGGAGGCACAATGGCAACCTGACAGAGCCTTTTTCTAATAGCACTAACACTAACACAAAGAAAGAACACTAAAGGTCAAGAATCGTTAGTCATCAATCATTAGTATTTAAAGGGAGTGTTAAGGGGTTAAAGGTGATTGTTAACATTATAATGTCTCTGTTGATTAAACTTGACTGTTACCTGGTCACAGTTACAGTTGGGCTTACAACTTGACTCAGACAAGAAAAACAGATTGGGAACCGTGACATTTTTTATGTAATTCCATTATGAGTGTAAAGAATAAATTATATGTATAGCAAGTGAAGAAAGCAGTACTCATATATTTTACTTAAAGGGAAAATTTGCTGCCTGCCATGTGGATGTCCACCCAGTGTTGATGGTAAATGTAGTCAATTGAAGCAATAAATTCCTCAGTAAGTTCTACACTGACCGAGAAATCTGACCTACATGTACCAGGAGCTTCTGACGCCCACTGAGCAAGCTAGCTGCTGGGTGCTGCTAATCAAAGTTACACACCATTGCCAAGCCAATGAATCCCTGCAGTAAAGCAGAGCTAGAGCTGCAGTATAAGTTCCACAAAAAGCAATATCAAAAAACAGTTACCAGCATCCAAACTACTACTCTTGTTATTTAGTTAGCTTCAAAAGAGGCTTAACGTTCACACAGTTTCTCCTGACTGTCCCTCAATATTTCAACATTAGTCCAACATCGCCCCAGGCTGTGGGACCACCCTAGCCTAGCGTATAGCTACTACTTTGTTGACCAAAACATAGTGTTAGGTGACCAGGTAACTTATCAGAAAAATTAACATTTGAACATATATGTACATATATGTATTTGACATGTATTTTTCAGTTTGGCCCATGTCCCATAACATGGACGGGGTGGGGTTTACTGCAGACGGCCACCAGGGGGCGATCGAGATGTTTTGAATTCATTTTTGGGGAGCTGTCATGTCGTCCATCTTCATATACAGTCTATGGTTTAAACAAACCAAGCTAATAATACTAAATCAAGTTCAACTGGGAGCAGCCATGTCAGAAAACAGAACAACAATCCCAGCCCATGAATGTCCAACAATTATTCTTGGCCCGTTTTTTTTAACTCCAATTTCAAAGATGCCATTGTGACACTATATTTTCATTGTTTTATGCAACAAATACAGTAGCCTCCTCATATTTTCTAGGGAACGACTCCAAAACCTCCTGCTCTGACTCTCTAGGTGAGCAAGTCAGCCATCCTTCCCATCCTGTCTCCATGCAATCCATTCTTCTTCCCCTCCTTCCATCTTCCCCTCCCCTTCCATCCTCCCAGTCCATCAGTCTGTGAGTCAGAGCTGTGGGGAGCCTGGCAGCTTGTCTGCCACTTCATCACTGACCTTCCTCCGTCATCTTGTACTCCTCCTACACTGTCTTTTCCCCTTCTGTCTCTCTTTTCTTCACTTGCTCATTTGCTTGCGGTCTCCTGTTGACCTCTCCTGTCTACTCTTCCTTTGTTCCTAACTCTCCCACTCTTTCTCCATGACCTTTTCTCTCCTTCTTTTTTCTATTTCTTTATAATTGACCTCTCGCTCTGCCTGATGGTCTCTATCTCTCTCCATCCCCCCATGTCTGTCCCTCCTTGTCTCCCTCTCTCAGCATGCATGCTGATGAATGCGGCGTGCCGGCCGACGCAATTACTCAGACTTGTTCATTTTAGTATAAAGTGTCGTTCTGCAGCCAAAGTATAGCGGAGGAGGGACAGAACATATTCTCCAGACTTTTATTAGTGGATATTAAAGATTGAAGAGATTGCGGGGCTTTAGTGCAGAGAAGGAGAGGAAGAAAGCAGGTGAAGGGACAGAAAAAGCACAGATATATAGAAAGAGAGCATAAAAGGCGATTATATTGTACAGTTACAGGCATAAGACTTGGAATGGCTGGAAATATGCTATACCTCTGAGTAAGAATAACTACATTTTGAACTTTTATCACACTCAAAACATTATTCTATTGCAAACACCATTTGATGCATCCTTCTTATCCTAAATAAAGATACCGTGACCATTACATTTTGATTTTTAAAAAGGTATAATGAAAAAGTCCAATTTGCAGTTTAGGTTTATCATTCGCTTTCCAACTAAATAACATTTAGCAGCTGTCTTGGAATTGCAGGATGGTAGACTTTTCCACGAGCACCAAATGCAACACAATCGATTAAAAAAGTAAAATGGAAGGGAAACTGTGTTTGTTAAATTTCAGCCCAAAACACTTGTAAGATTTTAAGATCTTGCTCTCAACAGATACCTTAAAGCCGTATTTCCCCTAAAGAGAAACTACACCCAGTCTAAAAGTTCTGCTTGCACTGCCAATTAGTGCCTTTTCCAAATCCTGTGCAGCTGTGATGTAGCGTGGCACTATAGTACCACATCACACAGCTGCAGTGATGACATGTACTTTTCAACCCATAGAGGACAGTGCAGATATGTGTGGACTTGCTCTTAGTCCTTGAATTGAAACAGGTTTATATGAGACCCTTACGGCTTACTTTAAAATTGTCTCTGATTTTGTATAAATATATAATAATATACCTTATCACATCCACTTCCACAACCTCTGTTTTCTGATCTTCTCCCATTTGAATTTGCTGTTAATGTTGTTCACTGTTAATGCAAACTGAAAACATAGTTACCTGTATTAATTATTTATTTCATTTATGTATTTCATTTTTTAAATTATTTAATCATTATCATTCTTTATTTGAATTTTTTTAATTTGGGTTCTGTATTATGCTACAGCTAATGAAAATGAACACTTCCTGCATGAACGTTGCATATTAAAAACCACCTAACAGATTAAGGGGAGTAATTCCTCCCTTTCCTGGTGGGGTTTCAATGTGACATCCGCAGGAAGTGTGGAACATTTACAGTGGTCGGATCAATAAAAATAATTCGCTTTACTGAAAAAAGGTTAATCTTAACATCATAATTTTTTGGGATAAATTAGGGCACAATAATAGGTGGTATGACTGTTGAAATGTAACAGTTGATAATTTTGTTGTTGCAATGTCTTTATGATTATTTTAAAATGTCAAATGATGAAGATCATGCAAGTTAATTGCTTATTTTCACTTTTTCATGCTTTCCAATGTTTCCTATATAGACTGTAGTAAAGTGGGATTTCAGTCAAAGCAGAGAACAATGGCTTTGCTAGCTCAAGTGTTTCTCATTCATTCTTCCCAAGAAGGTTTCATGACAACCCATTGGAAATTTTAATTCACTGCAGGTTAACATTTAAAAACTTTTACATAACACACATAAACTCTTTCTACATTTCCAGTGTGTTTGTGTGTAGCTCTGTCTGTTCATGGCAAACACCATTTGTATATTTGTACAGTGCATCCGGAAAGTATTCACAGCGCTTCACGTTTTCCACATTCTGTCATGTTACAGCCTTATTCCAAAATTGAATAAATTCATTTCTGTCCTCAAAATTCTACACACAACACCCCATAATGACAAAGTGAAAAAAGTTTTTTAGAGAGTTTTGCAAATTTATTAAAAATAAAAAACTAAGAAATCACATGTACATAAGTATTCACAGCCTTTGCCATGAAGCTCAAAATTGAGCTCAGGTCCATCCTGTTTCCACTGATCATCCTTGAGATGTTCCTACAGCTTAATTGGAGTCCACCTGTGGTAAATTCAGTTGATCGGACATGATTTGGAAAGGCACACACCTGTCTATATAAGGTCCCACACTTGACAGTGCATGTCAGAGCACAAACCAAGCATGAAGTCAAAGGAATTGTCTGTAGACCTCCGAGACAGGATTGTGTCAAGGCACAAATCTGGGGATGGGTACAGAAAAATATCTGCTGCCTTGAAGGTCCCAATGAGCACAGTGGCCTCNTCCTTAAATCTTGCTCCACTTCTGCCGTGATGTTTCCTCCCCCATTCAAACTAACGGTTCACACTGTGCATGGGTGTCTACTTTCTGTTGTCTGTGCTAAAAAGCCCCTGCAAAAGCAGGATTCATGTGTGCATGAATTGATTACTCAGCCTGGGCAGGAAGGCCCACCCAAAGCCAGTTGATTGACAGCTTGGCCCTTCAAGGAAAAGCAAAAGCAAAAGGAAAAAGAATTCTGTTTTATACAGTGCATCCGGAAAGTATTCACAGCGCTTCATGTTTTCCACATTCTGTCATATTACAGCCTTATTCCAAAATTGAATAAATTCATTTCTGTCCTCAAAATTCTACACACAATACCCCATAATGACAAAGTGAAAAAAGTTTCTTAGAGAGTTTTGCAAATTTATTAAAAATAAAAAACTAAGAAATCACATGTACATAAGTATTCACAGCCTTTGCCATGAAGCTCAAAATTGAGCTCAGGTCCATCCTGTTTCCACTGATCATCCTTGAGATGTTCCTACAGCTTAATTGGAGTCCACCTGTGGTAAATTCAGTTGATCGGACATGATTTGGAAAGGCACACACCTGTCTATATAAGGTCCCACACTTGACAGTGCATGTCAGAGCACAAACCAAGCATGAAGTCAAAGGAATTGTCTGTAGACCTCCGAGACAGGATTGTGTCAAGGCACAAATCTGGGGATGGGTACAGAAAAATATCTGCTGCCTTGAAGGTCCCAATGAGCACAGTGGCCTCCATCATCCGTAAATGGAAGAAGTTCGGAACCACCAGGACTCTTCCTAGAGCTGGCCGGCCGTCTAAACTGAGCGATCGGGGGAGAAGGGCCCTAGTCAGGGAGGTGACCAAGAACCCGATGGTCACTCTGTCAGAGCTACAGCATTCCTCTGTGGAGAGAGGAGAACCTTCCAGAAGGACAACCATCTCTGCAGCAATCCACCAATCAGGCCTGTATGGTAGAGTGGCCAGACGGAAGCCACTCCTTAGTAAAAAGCACATTGCAGCCCGCCTGGAGTTTGCCAAAATGCACCTAAAGGACTCTCAGACCATGAGAAACAAAATTCTCTGGTCTGATGAGACAAAGATTGAACTCTTTGGCGTGAATGCCAGGCGTCATGTTTGGAGGAAACCAGGCACCGCTCATCATCAGGCCAATACCATCCCTACAGTGAAGCATGGTGGTGGCAGCATCATGCTGTGGGGATGTTTTTCAGCGGCAGGAACTGGGAGACTAGTCAGGATAGAGGGAAAGATGAATGCAGCTAAGTACAGAGACATCCTGGATGAAAACCTGCACCAGAGCGCTCTTGACCTCAGACTGGGGCGACAGTCCATGTTTCAGCACGACAACGACCCTAAGCACACAGCCAAGATATCAAAGGAGTGGCTTCAGGACAACTCTGTGAATGTCCTTGAGTGGCCCAGCCAGAGCCCAGACTTGAATCCGATTGAACATCTCTGGAGAGATCTGAAAATGGCTGTGCACCGACGCTTCCCATCCAACCTGATGGAGCTTGAGAGGTGCTGCAAAGAGGAATGGGCGAAACTGCCCAAAGATAGGTGTGCCAAGCTTGTGGCATCATATTCAAAAAGACTTGAGGCTGTAATTGCTGCCAAAGGTGCATCAACAAAGTATTGAGCAAAGGCTGTGAATACTTATGTACATGTGATTTCTTAGTTTTTTATTTTTAATAAATTTGCAAAACTCTCTAAGAAACTTTTTTCACTTTGTCATTATGGGGTTGTGTATGTAGAATTTTGAGGACAAATGAATTTATTCCATTTTGGAATAAGGCTGTAACATGACAGAATGTGGGGAAACGTGAAGCGCTGTGAATACTTTCCAGATGCACTGTATATGTGGAGCAAGCAGTGAGCTCGTTGTGGCAATTAAGGTGAGGCTAGTGGCAACAACACTGGAGGAAAGCAATTTTCCTGACACACAGCATGGGGCCACTGAGTGCCTGTGGGAGCGTAGTTATTTATTTATTTGACAACTCGGGCATAGTGATTTCTTTCTTTTACAAACACATATTTGATTTCTGCAGCCTTGCCTTGTGAGTACAGCAGGTAAATGCTAATGTCAGCATGGCAAATCAATCAATAAATCAATCAAGTTTATTTGTCACAATAATATAAGGTACAATGACATGTAAGCCCACCAGATGCTTCAATTTGTGCATTACAAAGAGTTTAAACAGAAGCTTGTGTGTGTTTACCATTGTTGCCATCTTGGCATGTTGGCAGGCTAACGTTTGCAAATAAGCATTAAACACAGCACAAGTGTTGCCAACTTGGCGATTTCCTTGCTAGATACGGTGACTATTGAGATTTTAGCAACTTTTTTTTTCAAAAAAAATTTTAATTAAAAGAGCCCAGCGACAAATGTAGTGGCATTTTTGTAGAATATTTTGTGCCCGTTCCAAGTTCTAGAGTTATAAGCAGCATCTTTTTTTCTGATTTCTACTCAGATGTATGTACATTTATGAGTGACGGACAACAGAACATAATGATATCCTTGGGAAGTGTAAGTCACACTGAATCAAATATGTGTATCATGTCTGTGTGTTGAGATTTGACAGAGTTAAGACTCAGAGAAGGAGTGTGGTTTTTTTACTCAAAAAGCCTTTGTCTGATTGCTGCAATTTAAGTACCTTGTCTCCATGAGCTGTGCAACAGCCACTGCTGCAGCTCAAACTGCTGACCGTGTTGTGAGAAGGCCAAATTTAATGGAAAAAATAACAAACTTCCTGTTTTTAGAACACTGGCATCTGCTCATCCTCAGCCAGTCACAAATGTGCGGTGAGCTTTGCTGGCTAACTAGAATACAGGACGAAGTGAACTGATCTGATTGGGTTATAGAAAATGGAGACACTGACAACTATGAACTCACTCACTGAATAGTATCACACTGCCCACGCTCAGAAACCGCACACAGCTGATGAAGAATGCCACAGACATTGTCTGAGAAGTTGATGAGGCTGCCAAGAAAACCGATACAGTCGCGCTCTTTGTTGGCACAGTGGTGCGGTGCATAAGTGAGATGGCCCCGGTATTGTGGCAAATACCTGAAAGAGAATCACTCAAGTGAGTTAAAAATAACCAAATATTCAGTTATTGAAATGTATGTTGAACACATGTAAATTTGATGGAGCCAAGTGAAACATAATGAATTAAGTGAACTAGATTTAAAAAAAAAAGTAAAATTAATACTTTCATTTTGCTGAAAGGTGTGCTGAGAACACAGAATATTAGACAGAATCTGAAAACTGAATATTATGAACACACTAAAAGGTTATGAATGTACATCTTGGTTATTCAACACCAGTATTATCCAAATCAGATGGTGCTTAGTCTTGCACAGTATGTGGGTGGATGATAGCTTATGTTTGATTGGTGGGGCTCCGTGGCAGGGCAGTGCTCTGTTCTGGGAATGAAATATCTTGACATTTTCAGGCATAGTGTAGCTTTGATTACAATTTTACTCACCAAAATATGTGTTGAAAATTGTCCTATCTACAACCTGGTTTTAAATGAAGTATAATGGATTAAATACTTACTTTTTTAAAACCTGTTTACATTCATCTAATCACATCTAGCAATACACAAGATCTGATGACATTGTGTTTTGTGAGTGCGAAAGCAAACACTTGGTTTAGATATTAGAGAAAAACAAGGTGTGACAGAGCTGATATGAACTTCTCATATTGAATCAGACACATAGCGTGTTAAAAAAAGAGTGTGAACTGTCTGAACTCTTCTCTTTCAGTCATTGACCCTCAAGATATATTTGACAGAGGACCATGGCTTGTGTAGAAGAGATCATTTCAATTGTACTGTGAAATAAACAAGATAAGATTAGCCTTATTGTACCCAGGAGGAAAATTGTCTTTTGCTTTAAGAGACCATTTCTCCCACAACTTATCATATGTCATCTCAGATCAAGATGAGTTTAAGGTTTGAGTCTTAGAATTCAGAGCTAATGGCAGCTGTGGATCAATAAAGAACACTTATGTTAGAAAAACAGATGGATAGATTTGTAGTTGCTGTTCATGTGTGAACTTGTTGTGGTATTTCAACTTAAATATATGACTGCATAGAATACACATGAAAGATATTAAGACAACATTAAATTAACAAACTCTCTATGCAGTTTTGAAATTCACTAGACAGACTTGACTGGGATCACAACGTTTTTAATCATATTGAGTTTGGGTAAGTGCTTCATGCTTTTCACACTAAAGGTGAAAGAGGCACACAAACTTAGTTAATCAAGTCAGAGATGAAATAATAGTAAATACAAAAGTTCCCACCACACAATGCAAATGTGCAAGTTGCAGATATTTTTATTTATTTGATTTATTGTTTTTTTTATTTATATTTTCACATTCTATTGTGAATTTTATTTTTTTATATTTAAGCTTCTTGACTTGCAGTACTTGCTTTATATTTTTTACTTACTTATGCAAAGGCAAATTCCTGGCAATAAACTTCATCCTGATTTCAAGAGGAAAATTGCAGTATTTGCAATTCAAATTCAACCCAACTAGAATGCCGTCTTTGCAAACCAACAGTGTTATTAGGTCCTCAACACATAATCACAGAAATGGTTTACTGAGCATATAGCTTTGCTATGACCAGGAAAGTCATCAAACCTGAGGCATTACCTTGGGCCTCATGCACTACTTGGATTTTACCAAGCCTCCAGGAAGAGCGCTGGGCTGTGAGGTCATTTTGGCATAATATAGAGTCAGAATTGTGTTTATTTATCTTCCCTGGTGGCATTAAGAACTCAGGAAGAAAGTACTAGTGGTTGAGACTGCACCTGGACCTGGCATATCATAGATAACGACTGAACTGAGGACCTGCATAAATATACGGAGTAGGAAACAAGCACTACTCTTTTTCATTGAAAAGAGCAGGAAAAATCCCAAACATCATGTGCTGGTGCGCATACACGCTTGTTACCATGGTTACCACATGATTTAGTATAAATGAATTGCTTTCTTGAAAGTGCACAATGGGTTTTAATAGTAGTTTGTCTTTTGAATTCACGCTAAAATCACATATCCAATATCGCACAGTTCTGTATTTGGTGTACTTTTGTATTACAAAGAGTTGTGGTCTCACTCTGGTTGCTGGGACTTCATCACTGTGATTGACATCTTTCACACAAGCCCAGATGAAACAAACCAAACAGGTTAGACGTGAAAGCACCCTATGCACATACTCTATGCTGAAGCTTAAGGAAGCCTGAAAATCTTCTTCAGCATCTAAGCAACAACATATCCAAAATACATCTGTGGATTTTATGCCTCACTACTGCGCAACCACTGTGTTTCAGAGTTCCCAGAACTCTTCAACACCACATTAAAATCACAGCAAAGCCTGGCAGAATGTCATCAGTCAAATAGGGCTACTAGGTTTGTGAAGGGACAGACACTGTAGTAGACAATGGTGCTACCTGCTACCTGGCACGCTGCTCCACACCCCAACATTATGAGCTGTATGTATAGAGCCTTAAAAAATGTTACTGGAGCTATTACACGTGTACACATGCTTGTTTAAAATCATTTCTGTTAAGAAGCAACCTTTCAAAAATCTGGAAAATGTTTTCCTCAGTATTAAAGATACAAACCTGCCCACCATGATAGTGTCACACCTGTCACATTGTTGCTTTATTACAGAGTGACTGAGCCAAGCTTTGTCAATGAATTGCTCTGTTAACTAAAGTCACAAGACACCCAGTCCACCGTCACTCAGCCTACAATAACTCTCAGCCAGGCAGAGTGAGAGAACCTTGTGTGTAATCAATAAGTCTGCCAAGCACTGATTCAACTGTTGGGGCTTGTGACACTGAAAGCAAGGGTGCCTGTGAGCTGCTGAGAGTACAAAACCTGTACTGTATATGACGTGTACATGTGTGTCTGTGTCTGTGTGTGTGTGTCAGATGTGAGCAGCTGTTTGGTAATCCCCCCACCCCCCAGGTATTGCAGAGAAGTTATCTTTTCTGACAGAAGAAAGGCCCGGCAGAGGGAGGAGGTGTTCTAAATTCTAATCTCTCAACAGTTTGTCGATAACGCTCCTGGCGGTTTCACAGCCCACTCTGCTCACAGCTCCGCCAATTGGGTAAAGCCGGCACAGGCCAAGATATTGCTCACTCACTCCCTCCCTCTCACACACACACACACACACACACACACACACACATACATATATATATATACACACACATACACAAACAAACTCACACTTCTTCACATTCTCCTTCTCCTTATGATAAGAAAGGAAGGGCATTAAGAGATTATTTCTTTTTTTGGAAAACAGGAAAATGTGTGTGCCATCCAGTGTGTGAGGCCATCTATTGAGAGATACTTGACGAAGCTCTGCTTTACTTGTGATGCACAGTCGCTCCCCCTCCAGGAGGAGTCCCGTCTGTTATGGATCAAACTGATAACAGGCTTTTATGTCACCTATTCATCTTTTTTTACAGCATTTGAGAACATAGTGCAGAACTGCACAATAAATGACATCAACATATTCCTATTTTCAAAGCATGATTTATGCTCTACAGTACTGTCTTTTATTACCAATGGACCCCAAAATATGTCCATTTCAACATATTGTCTCTGTGATGAGATCTGTATCTTAGTGACCCATTTATACCTGGTTATATGTGATCTGTATCTGGATAAGGAAAACTGCATGTTAATGCAAGATGTAAATGTCCAATTGGAATGCTATTGGATGCTAATTAGGGCTAGACCACTTTTAGATGTGGTTTAGCCCTAAATGTAGATAACTGTCCGGGTCACTAAAATAATGGTGAGTCTGTCCTAACTTTAAGATTCCTAAGTGTTCTGTCTGAAATTAATTGACAGTAATCCAGATAAATTCACCAACTAAGTCTGTGAGAGTTAAACATCAGATAACACCAAAAGTACCAATAAAATCACAATAAATAGCAAAAGATGAATATTTGTTTGGTCAATAAGTCAAGTCAATATTTTACCTTTGTTCAATCATGTATGAAGTCTGTGATATAAAATATTCTACCCCTAATAATCTGTTTCTACAACATTTTATGTCACATTCACCTACACGGAATGGTCAACTGTCAACCAATCACTGTAGACATAAGTTTCTTCATAAAACATGACGTCTATAGCAATGGGGTCAACCCAGCCCCCTTTGAATCACAGATGCATTAGGAAAACTGGATACAGTGTGCCAAGATGGTGCCCCAATGAAAGTTTCTCACTGAAAAAAATCCAGTCAAGGTGAAAGGTCACCTTACTCTGCCTCTCCCTGCTATCTCAGCCTGGCATGAAGCTACAGACGGGGCATTCCCCCACCAGAGGAAATCTAAGTCCATCCCAAACAGCAGCATCATTTCTGCTGACCTGAGTCATGCCATGTTTGTTGACAACTCTACCAGCAAATGTAAAGGCCTGTGTGAGGATGTCATTATTCAGATAATGTATCCAGATGCATGCTATTAGCAGGTTAAAAAAAGGTATTTCAGTTAATACATGACTGATAAGCTTTTGCCCACAGTGGCTTAATGAGGAATGAAGAAAAGACCTTAAGAACTGGCCACTGAAGCATTAAAATTTGTGGAAGGGTCACTAAAAACCTTATTCGCAAAAAAAACCCAAAACACATGAAGCTTGAAAAGGAAAAAACATGCTGTGAATGCTTTTGAGGTTGTTCGTGCCTGTAGGAGTACAGTGATGAGCCGCCCGCCCTGGTAAACAAGTCAAACTGAGCTCTTAGCCAGAAAGCACTGGTATGATGGAAATGAAGGGTTATGGTCCAGGTCAGAATATGCTTGAAGCTGCACTACACAACTTTAGTTCAGACTGAATGTGGGAGAGAGAACTTAAATTTCAAAAGGTTTAAAAGTCTTAGTTACATTATGTAGAAATCATTAAATCAGAGCGCTCACTCTGAAATGTTGCCTTGTAAATGGCAGGTGGGTGAAGGAGGCTGTGAGGGCAAGTTTCTGGACACTGTATTGAATTTTTGTCGTAAAGCAACATTATGCAACTATTTTACCTTAAAATAAGTCATTTTGATGTCTGTTCTTGCACAATGTAACTTGGCTTGAGTGGGAACGATCTTCCGCAAGAAGTGTGTAAAGCTTTACGCCACTACATCGCACATGGTTGAAAGTGACCGAGCAAGAGGCCGGATAAGAGTAAATCTCAAAATCACAAAAGTGTTGATGTCTACATTACAACAAAAGCAGATATTGGCAATGTAGTTTAAGGTACCTGGTGGATTTTTTGACCACTGGTAAAGCTATGGAGTTTTTGTGAGCAGGTCCCTCTTTTGTTTGTATCACGTGAACATGTGCAAGGGTACACATGTACGCACGAGCAAGTGGGCATTGCAGTATACATTCCTGCTGACGGTTTCACATTAGTCTACCAATAGACAGTTGGTGGCAACAATGTGGCAAGAAATGTAACACACAAGCAAAGCCAAGGAAGAAGAGTGGTATCTAGCAAACATGGATGTAAACAATGCAGGTTTCAAAATGTTCAAAAACATTTTAGGAGGAAGTAAATGCATTCAACACATTTATTAGACCTCAAGAATGCACACTATTTTAGAGAGGAACACTGAATTTAACAATTGTGTTTGTGCAAGAAAACGCAACCGTGTGCCTTTAATATCTGCCACCAAATTACATGTGCATGTGCTAATTGGCATATTAACTTCAACTTTATTACTAACCCAAATGAAATTTGGTTTGCAGGCAGGCACTAATATACAGGTCACAGGAATACACAGATGAGTCAAAGTCATAAAAGCAATATAAAATATAGAGTGCATAAATTCATAAATAATAAAGAGAAATATAGAATATTTAAAAAAATTAAAAAATATATATTATTAAAGAAGTATATTTATTAAAATGCTTCCAGTCCTTCAATCAGACTCTGTACCAATGAATGGTACATGCTGTGCTCATCAGACTCTTTGCATTAGACAAGCAAGTAGCACCACTTAGCATTGGCTATATAGAGTTGTTACCAAGTACTTTGGGAGTCAACACATTAATATGTTTCCTAATGGTGCGAAAAATGAACCAGTTAGTTTTGAGAAATGAAGTCATCAGGGGATTTGAAAAGTCACTAAATCTAGCAACAAAGTTGACAGCAGTGTCTTCCTGCCTGGCAACGATTTCCCCCCAGTGACCATACCCAACAGCAGAATTTAATTTGAGCAAATACAAAACACACACACACACACACACACACACAAAAAACATACAGGCTGTTAGCAGTGAATGTTGGGTAGACTCTGCTGAATGGCAATGGCAGGTCATTCTCTCCTTGGACGCCAGACAAAACCTTTTCCCGGGAAACAAACATTCATTATCACCTGGGTGTCCCTGGTGGCAAATGGCAGGTAAGGAGAGAACACAAGAGACACACAATAGTACACACACCTGGTCTCAGAAACAGTGTATGGCATCGGCATGCACACATAGTAAGAGGTATAAGCTTGTATTTAAAACATAAGCACACACAAACAGACTCAGCGTTAACCTAATACGAGCAGAGCATCTACTTTAAAAGCACATCCATCTGACTGTTAACTGCCTTGAGAGTTTTAGCTTGAGAAGCCAATCTTCTTACTAATGTGCACCGAGGGAGCGTTTCAGGCCATACTTCAATTTGATAAAACTTTATCTTTTCAAACACCTATTTCAGTATTACTCCATGGACAATAATCCTCAAACATTCGTTACCTCCAAGGTGTGTATTCGGCACCACTATCCAGGCGTTTAGATATAAAATTGGAAGAGGAATTTCTTCTGGATTGTGTTTGGTTAAATCTCTATCAAAGACAGAAAAAATAAGGTGTGTTGTTTCTTTGCATGACTGAACTATTATCACCTTTATCTGCACACAGAATAGAACCAGTAACCTTGACAGTGTTACCGCCTTGCTCCAACAAGTCTGAATAACCTAAACGGCAGAATAGGCCTGCAGTGTCTTCCAAAAACATTCCTTATGACTGTTACAAAAACAATTCATATGATTTATAGCCCTGCTAACGGTGTGGCTCTATGGTCAGTCGGCCCACCACTTAGGTCCAGACTGAAATATCTCAGCAACTATTAGATGGATTTCCATGACATTTTCACATTCATGGTCCCCTCGAGGATGAAACCTACAGACCATTGTGATCCCCTGACTGTGCCTGTAGCGCCACTATGAGATTGATATTTTCTATTTTTAGAGAATTGTTTTGACAGCTATTGGATGGATTGCCGTGAAACTCTGTACAGTTATTCATGTTGCACACAGATCCTAATGACTTTAATAATCCTCTGACTTGTCATTTAGTGCCACAAGCAGAGTTTTCACTTATCAAGTGAAATAACTAAACATTTACAAGATGGATTGGCACAGCATTTTGTACAGACATTAATGGTCCCCAGAGGATGAATCCTCCTGACTTTGGTGGCCATCTGACTTTCCGACATGCGCCACCATGAGGTTGAGATTTGTTGTTTAGAGTGAAATGTCAACAACTATTGGATGGATTGCCATGGCATTTGCTGCAGACATTCACATCCTCCTCAGGATTTATTGAAATAATGTGGTTATCCCTTAACTTTGCATCTAGCGCCATCATCACGATGAAATTTTTATTTGTCCAATACTTTGTTTTATGGCCAAATACCTGCAAAACTAATGACATCCTCATCAGCCACAGCTGTACTTAGTGTTAATTAGTAAATGTTAATATGCCAATACGCTAAACTAAGACAGCAAACTTGGTAAATAATATAGCAGCTAAATCAGCATGTTAGCATTGCCATTTTGAGTATTTTATCATCGTATATGACAGAGTTAAAAATGTCTTTGCATTGTTTGGGAAATTCATGGTCCCCAGAGGATGAATTCTACTGACTTGAGTGATGACATGACTTCTCCTCCAGCCCAATGATATTCTACAGTGTACACGTTTGTCTATGAATTCAGCAGTCAGATGATGTATCCTTCACAGCAGAGTGTATCTCTGTCATACCAGCAGTAACGGTGCAGATACAAAGTTAAAACCGGGAATCGAACCCAGGACTCCTGCATAGCAAGCAAGAAATCTACCACTGAACAACAAATGTATGGACTGACACACCCACATTTCTCACAGAATTCTCACCTGGCTTCCATGCAGTTGACAGTTTTAACACTGAACCAACAAGGTATAATGAAGTCGAATGTGGACCGACATGCTGGCAGGATGAAGACACCTGGTATTGGTCAGTTTCAAGTCCATATACTTAAAACCTTAAAAGCCCTCCAAACGTTTTTAGTGATTTCTCTAACTCTTGGTAAAATTAATATAGCTAAATGACCTATTTTTACCATATTTTTAAGAAAATGTATTTTAATCGGCAGAATTTTCTGTTAAATGTTTGTAGTACACCTTCTCATTTTAACCCATAGTGTTACAAAAATGATGCCTGATTCCACTATTGCTTCATTAAAAACAGACCATCTGTGTCTGAGATGTGGTGCAAAATGGATGGATGAGTACGATAGCAGAATCCACCACATATAAATATATTATACCTTTCACCTCTGTCTGTACATGTTGTACAATGACATTTATGTGGTACTTAATCACAGCCAGCCACCCCCTCAGCCACTGTCTCTGCAGGCAGACCTGACACCTTTTACCATGTAATTACTAATCTCACATTAACATATGTTACTGTCACAGTGTACAATGTTTGATCAGACGAGACCGTGTTTAATATTTGCTCATATATGCCCATCGTCATAAAGCTGACATGTAAAACATGTACTGTGACCTTGAGACAAAGTCAACTCTGTCAGTGCATTCATAAATGTAAAAAGTGAGTGAAAAACAGTGGCTTCTAAGGGTTCACTTCACTTTAATTCAGCTGTGTCCCGATCAGCACTTTGCTTTTTTTGGAATGTTTTTTAGTCAATGTAAAAATACTTAAAATTGTCCTTCAGAACAACACGCTCCACCTGTGCTGCTGACATTGACCTCACAAAATAAGAGATTTTCCAGCACAGTAACTTCCCCACCTCAACACAAACAGACACACACCGACTATTGTGGTCTGTTGGGTTATTATAAGTGATATTGTGTTTTCTTGTGATAATAGAACACACACTGGAAAACAAAGAATGCCATTTTCTATGCTAAATATATTTTACACTCCACTTGCTCTCAATTTGGTTCGTAATATATTCAGCCTGCGTTGTACAATAAACTACTGTCAATAAGGTGATCAGAAATACTTTTGGGACAAACTCAGATACAGCGTTGTCATTTTTATTCAGTCTACTGATTCAGTAAATCTGACACTACAATAAGAACTTCCCATTTATTAGTTTTATGAAGTTTGTCTAAATAATTTTTAACACCGTTAACTTGTTGACGGTCAAATTGGACGAGAATATGGGTGGTTCTGTGGATAAAACTTTCCCCAAACTCGTGTTTGGGTTGATCCACAAAACTACCCAGAATGTTTAATTGCTGCATGCCATTGTATGAGTCCAACCATTTGATAAGTTCCCTCAAGTGTAGGCCTATTATATTACCATACCATAGAGCCATACTGCAGTGCTGGGGAACAGAAAACCCCTTTGAAGAGTTCCCATAATAGCCCATGTTATAGGAAGCAAATACAGAGCTGGGGGAACATCTTTTTCAGGTTCCTAGTATGTGCTATACAGAAAATGGAAAAACAAAACATTTCTTCTACAGAGATAGAAACTTTACTTAATGAAGTTTCATTAAGAAAAAAAAAAAAAAAAAAAAAAGGGTTTGATCTGAAAATGGACGCCAGAAAACAACTGTCTGCTGCCAGGCGCACTCTTACAGCCACAGAAGGGAGCCTGGAAACTGTCAAAACAGACATGGATGAGCGCATTGGAGAGGTTTCTCTGTCTGGGGTGCAGTCTGATATTCCACGGGATAGTGACCTACCACAGCCAGGAAACAGCCCGTCAGCACCAGACAGCATACCCCACGATCAACTAGCAAAATCTGAAGACAACATCCAATTTTAAATCTTTAAAGGGAATTTAATTAAGTTGATTGCTTAATTTGATTCCACATTAAACGTATTTAAAAAAACACACTTGATTTTTGCCTAATCTATGGCCTACCATATGCCCATTTTTGTTTTAAGCTACATGAATAAATTAAAACAAACATGTATTCATGGTCTTTATTTTATTTTTCAAATGCGTCTGGCTCCAGTGCGCCACCCACCTCTCAGAGCACACATGGACCATCAAGCAGAACGTGGAAAAAACCAAAACCCCAAGCACCAGCTCCAGTATGAGTCCCAAAATGCGCATCCTTCCCCGACAGTGACACCCACTGAATAGTTCAGGAGAGATGTTTTCCTTTCACTTAGGACTCAATCACGAGTGCCTCAATTGAGCATGAGGTAACGAGATTGCTGGACAAAGATCAACTCATTTGAGCGTTCTCCGCACTCAAGCATAGGAGGGTGAAGTTCTAGACAGGACTCCCTCTGATTGAATCAATGGTAAGTTTTTTAACACATTTTTAGCAGAAATAAAGTTAGTAATAAATAATAAAATAAACAACTTCACTCAGTGTGTATAGACAGCAACCTACTTATTCTTTTTCAAGCAATCATGATTTTTCCTCACACTTGGCTTGGCTCCGTCTCTCCTTTTCACTCTCCAGGCCTCTAGTGAGCTGTCCATGGTGCTGAAAGAGAGCAAAGCACAATTCATTGTAAACTACCATTAGTTTCAGACACTTTTCATTCCCAAGCAAAATATGGCATTGCTTTTTTTGTTAATTTAATTTGAGGGAATTGTTTAAGCTGATACATAACTGTTAGGATTCACAGGGACAATCCGATAATTGGAGATTGCAGACATACTCAGAGATGGAAGTGGTAAACAAGGTTTATTGATTTTGATACGAGTGGAGACGGGTGCATGAAACCAGATAAGTCCAAAAACACAGGAATGCAAAAACTCCAGAAGCTCAAGGCACAGTGGTAGTCCAACGGGAAACAGTCCAAAACACAGAACATGAATTGATCAAAGATCAGCAAACAAAAAGGTACATGGAGTGTGAGTTAAGTCCAGTAACCGATGATCCAGGAACGAAGTACAAGACACACGGAACTAGAAAAACATACCAAAAACACTTAACTCTATTGGCATGAGAATAGCAACGAACTAACAGTGACAGAAGTGTATCAAACAATAACCCGACAAAGCACAAAGAGAAGAGACAGGCATAAGTAGAGGAAGACTAACGAGGGAATCAGAACCACAAGACACAGGTGAACATAATCAAGGGTAGAGACAAGAGAGTAAGAGCTCACAAGAAACAAAGACCAAGACCCTTCAAAACAAGACCAGAACATAACCACACAAAACCAAGACCAAACAAAGATCATAATCACAAAGTCGAGACAAGAAAACATGAAACTATCATGAACATAAAGCCAGATTTTAAATGCCAGATCAAAACGTAAATCAATACCAAACCATGATCAAACTTAAATACTAACTTAGAGCTGACCATAAGGCATGAACATACAGAGAAGAAGACTTTCAAAATAAGACCAGAATTCAAACCAATACATAACCTAATACCAGACAAATACCATAGATCCTAACATATAAAATTAGCTCTTGTAACAGGCCCCCAGATGCTTAAGGCCGCCACTCAAGATCAATCAGACTTTATTTGTATAGCACCTTTCATACAGGTCAGTGCAGTTCAAAGTGCTTCACAGATGATAAGATAATAAGACAGAACAAGTGTAGACCATAAAAACAACATGATCAAGATGATCCACCTGAGCAGAGATCATCTCGGAGTCGGTCCTACAAAATCAACAGAAGATATTAGAGACTCTTCAACATCTCTCATTCACGTTTTCACATATTAATGACCCTCCAAGAAATAAATGAAACTTTTAAAAAACAACAAATAAAAACTCTTAATCAAATGAATGCCATTGCAATTGTTCTGCCTTGAGTACAGGCCTATGTCATTTCACAGTGGAACAAAAGTTCAAAAACGTTCTTAGCTTTGCTGACTCATTGTTTAATTTTTGGTGCGCTACTGCGTCCAGCTGTCAATCAGTGGAACAGCATGAAACCATGGGCATCAATTTGTATCATGTTTGTGTGTCCTACTGCACTTGCATAAGATAAACAACAGGGGTCCGTTCATAAAAACATTGATCCATAGTGCGACTAGTGGTGAAAAAGTGTATTGTCTTTGTATTTAAAAACAATACTGGTTTTCTTCATTTTCTAACTCTTTCGAAAACTACTAAATACTAGTAATACTATCGAAACTTTGAACACCCAAAATAAGTCCTCACGCTTAATTGCGCTAAAATAAAAATGTGAGCAAATAAAAATGTGAACACATCAAATAACACCCCAAAACATCACAAACATGACAGAATAACCAATAGACTGATAACGATTATATAGAAAGTGTCATATTTTTAAACACTTGGTTATTTTCAAAATGCAAAGTGTGGCTTTAAATGATTACTTAAAAAAAAAAGAAGGTTTTTCCACTTCACTCAACATACAATCACCCAAATGAATTATATACATGGTGACAGTAACAGATGTTCAGATGAGTTCAATAATTAAAAGGTGTCAAGTGGGTGGCAATAGAAGTGTCATCTCTACCTGTAGATATCTTGGCAACCACATAATGTGTTTGTACATTTGAGTGTGTGTATGTGTGTGTGTTTGTATCAGCTAAATGATTCATTATGACAGTCTGGACAATTGGTATCACTGTCGGAGAGCAGGGGATTTGACACACTGAGTAGTAAGCCAGAGTGTTCACCCACACAGATACGCACTTGAACACGAATACAGCCAATCACACACACACACACACACACACAGTGGTGTTTACAAATGGGTAGACTAAATCCAGGAACACAAACATGAGGGTGTGCACAAACAAGCATGTAGTCTGACGGTTGGTTTGACCGTTTCACTCACACACATACACACACGCACACACACTCGGAGGCGGTTAACAGTGAGCAGGTGGAGGCAGAGGCCACATGCGTCTGGCTGGGTGACTGATGACAAAGACAGTGGCAGACCCATCTGTGTATGTGTATGTGTGTGTGTCAGGGCAGGGTGATGGGATAGTACATGAATGAGACAAAAAAGGGAGAGAGAGTGTGTGTGTGTATGCAGTGAATAGTAAATTTGAATGTGTGTTAGCAATATGCTCAGGCCTTTGGGAGAGCCTCAGGGAAATACAACAGAAGAAGCCCACAGTGACTGCATGGGTGGATGATGTCATTCCTTTCATACACTGAGCCAGATTTCTATTGGTTTTTACCTTGTGTTTCTAGCCGTGTGCAGCTACGTTCAACACGGCTGCGGATGGCTGTAGACGTCATTCACACAGTGGTACTCAGCATGAGAAGCTACCTGGAAGAGCGACAACAACCCAGTTACTTTATGTCCCACTACTGTGCACCAAAAACCACATCATGCAAACATTTAGCCTCTTAGATTCCCCTATGAAAACACATTAAGAAAAAATACAACATGTGCTATAAATACATGGACGCCTGCAGTTAAGTGTGTGTTTAGCTCAGTGGTGGAAGAAGTGCTCAGAACAAATGCAAAAGTAGCGTTTCACTGTTGTAGCTGGTTGAGGTGGAGCTAGTTTGAACTATTTTATATACAGTGAGCTAGTTTAGTCCAGTTGTTCCCAACCTATGGGTCAGGCACTCCAAGGGTCAAGAGGTAATTCTGTGGGGTCGTGAGATGATTAATAGGAAAGGAAAAAGAAAAAACAATAATATCTATATTGATTTTTTGGACTTTTCTGTAATTTTCATTTTTTTGTTCTTTTAGATTTACAATCTCTTTACAATGCCATGTATTTTATAAGCTTACAATGTTCTTTATGTTCAATCTAAATTTGAAAAGTAACTAGTAACTGTAACTAGTAACCTGTCACATGAATGTAGTAAAGTAAAATGTACAATATGTCCCTCTGTAATGTAGTGGAGCGGCAGCCCGCCCAGCGGACAGCCATCCTGTCTGCTTTGCCTAGCCCAGAGACACTCCTGCAGTGAAGAGCGACTCTGGAGGAGAAGTGAGGGGCAGGCAGGGCAGGAGGGACTGTGACAGCCAGAGAGGTCGATCCGCTGTATCAGCACCGCCACTGGCTGTTTGTTTTACGAAGCACCCGCAAGAAAAACAGTGGGGCTTTTTCTGAGCAAATATCTCTTAAGTACGCTGGAACCACAGACCGACTGAGCAGGTACTACGGTCTGGCATGGTGGATGTGGCAGCGCTGAGTCTGTAGTCTGTAGGAGTCTAGATTACAGGATGGGGTGCAGCTGCTGGGGCTGTGTTCTGACTCCAATACACGTGTGTCCACTCAGACAATCACACTTACACACACAGGGAGAAAGGAAAAGAGAGATACTGCAGGTTAGGCAGAGGTGGAGTGTGTGACAAATGGTTGCAAACTAGACTGAAATGATAGCACCGCCGCTGGCTGTTTGTTTTACAAAGCACCCGCAAGAAAAACACAGACACAACCAGCTACCCATAATACAGTCTCTTTTCTTCACAAACTGTTAACTTATAGTTCTTCAAAATTAACGTTTCCCATTACTCAGCACTCTGATAAACAAGGCTGATCTGCTGTGCTGGCTGTACTTATCTCGTGGCGTGCACATGAATTAATCAAAACATGGGAGCACATTTTTTTTCTCTCTCTATGGCCACTTCGGGGCTCAGTAGTTTCCAGTGCTGTGTGTCTGTTCCACTCTTAGCTGGAACGAATCTTCCCTGTGTGATCCTCATTAAAATTCAGATTCAACAAGACAGAGACCAAACAAAAGACATTTGACTGTTGTCTTGTTACCCTCTGTTTTCTCTTCTTATTTTGTCAAGCAGCCCACAATTGAAAATTACCCACTATTAAAATCAAAATACTCCGCAAACCTTGTCTTCAGTATGCAGAGAAAAGGAGGATAATGAAACCATAATTACATGATGAGTCGTGTAATTATATGAGGTAGGATTTACATATGTGCGGTAGAGAAAACCATTTTATCATTATAGCAAACATTATCATTCATTTCCTTCAGACTTCTTCCTTATTTATTATGTGCTCTACTGAAACTCAATGAAGATTTTCTTTGCAAAGACTTATGGTAAAATGAGTGAAAAGCTTTCATTGTATAAGGAGTGAAATAGTTTCTCATCTATCAGAGTGACTGCAGGCAATGAGGAGCTCAATAATTTTACACTCAAAACAACAACAACAATGTCCTGTATTATTAAACTGCAGATGTAAATTGCCTATGAGCACATTCAAATAGAGTGCATCAAAGCAATGTCACTGAAGGCATAGTTGGCACTAGTTCTGTGGTTCAATTGCATTTTATCGAATCCCCATTCTTTCAAAAATTTTTTGCAAATTTATTTAGGTTTAGCTTTCAGCGTTTGCAAATAACTAAAGTTAAAAACACTCTTTTTTCTCTTATCACCTTTTGTTGGCTAACGCCCCGGCCACACTGCCTGCCTGAGTGACGCGTGACGGCTGCCTCGCTGAACTGCTGCGGCTTGCACGCGTTGTGGTGTCCAAACAGACAATTGTGGATGTCCCCACAATCAACAGATCATTTTCACAAAATTTGAACTCAATGTATAGTTACACACATCTTGTGGTCTCCCTTGGCAGATGGACTTTGCTCAGTTGTCATGGAGCAACCTCTGTTATAAAGACCACACAATGCAGTTTAAATCTCCAGAAAGCTAGTAATTAGACTTTGTTTTACATCCACAGACCACTGACTGCACATTACGTTATATGGATTACAGTCAATTCTGAGGGTCTTTACTTTTTCAGTGTAGTTGCAAGTTAACCTCTCGGTACCACAACTCTATCCATTGAAAGCAGCCACAGCCAGTTGTTTGGCCTCTCAGCAGTGAGGGGGGAGGTATCACATGAAAGAGTGACGCAAAATGCATACGATCTAACAATGGCGTTAGGGCTAGGCTAGTGAACCCAAGTGCAAGACACAGAAAGGCGAGGCGACTGGATTTTAAATGAAGAAGATGATTTATTGCTGTGTAAAGTAGTTGATGACTCTAAATTGCCCGTAAGTGTGACTGTGAGTGTGAATGTTTGTTTGTCTATGTGTCAGCCCTGTGATTGACTGGTGACCGGTCCAGGGTGTACCCCGCCTCTCGCCCAATGTCAGCTGGGATAGGCTCCAGCCCCCCGTGACCCTCTGAGGATCAGCGGTATAGATAATGGATGGATGGCCTTAAATGACATAGTGGATATTTGTGTTATATTCAATTACAGTGGATATCATTTTGTTATTTGTGGTTCATTTCATATTGAGGACATCTCAAACGCCTATCACGACTTTTGTGTATCATCTCCCTGTTTAGAGTAAAGCTAATCTAACATGCATCACTAAACAATACAGTTTACTCTGCATTACATACTCACTGTTTCTCTCTCACTCCTCTCTTTCTTTCTGTCCTCCATCCCTCTGTTGATCAGGACTGCATCTGGAATAATTGGACAAATATTTGGGGATGTTTGCTGATGTAAACACAGTATATGTGTGAGTTCAAATTTGATAGGAGCATCACTGTGCTCCATAACACACACAAACACACACCTCCACAGATGGCTGCATAATGCTACTTATTATTTTATAATCTAGAGGAATACTTTGCAGGATTTCAGGTATGTTGTTCAAATAAGTGCTTTATGTTTTCAGTTTTAGCTTTAACTATTCTGAAATGTCCTTGTCTTTATGGGTCTAACATTCCACACCTTGGGTCATTTGAGGATATAAGAAAATATTAGTTTGCTGATGCATCCAATCTTGAAAAACATTTACACTTAAACATATCATTGTGTATGAGGTCATTTAGAGTGGGACAGGTGTTTGCCTCTTGTGTATTACAGAGACTGGGATTGTTCTCAACATTATTAAACATTTTCCACAAGCTAGATGTGCTGGAAGTGTTAAAGGGGCAGTTTAACATTTCTGGGGAATTTGCTCATTTCTTTCAGAGAGAGGAGATGATCAATTTCACTCTCATGTCTATGCACTGGGTAGGCTACACAACTGGAATCGACAGAAAGTTCAGGAAGTGACACACAGTCACTGTGCCTAGCTGTTGTTTGCTATTTATTAGCTCTAGCATGCAGCTTCACATAAAACCACAAATTGTCCTTTTTTACATTTCTGTTATGTACAGATTAAACAAAAAAAGATATGCTACAACATGTTATTTAGGTAGCTTTAGAGCTGTTGTTAGTTGTATTTTGAAACTTTGGACAGTGCCAGGCTAGCTGTTTCCGCCTGCATCCAGTCTTAAAGCTAAGCTAGGCTAACCATGTGCTGACTAGCTCCTTACTTAATGTGCAGACATAAGTCATATTCTCTTCTTTCTCTCTCAGAAAGAAAGCAATTGAGCATATTTCCTGCAAATGTTAAATTGTTTCTTTAAAATCAAAAGAGAAGAAAGAAGAAATTGGAGACTGCAGGTTTTGTTAGCTATACTGAACATTTACTGACAAAACAGTGACAGAATCATTGTAATGCTGTACAACATTGGATGATAGCAATTCAAAGCTGAAGGTGCTGTCATGTATATTTTTATTCAAATATTTTAGTAATTGAGTATGTTTAAATTAATAATAACATAAAAAATTGTATGTATTTTTGTGTGTGTATCTCTGTCTGTTAAGAGTTTCAGCGTGTCTAGGGTTCCTCTTAGGACAAATAGCAGTTTTCATCACGGCACACACCATTAACTCTCTGTCCCAGACACGATCCTGTACGCTCATATGAACACACACAAACACACACACACACACACACACACACATACATACACATAAAAAGGTGAGGTACAGTAATATTTTCATAATAGCCCACAATTTCTGCTACGCATATTTGCACACTTGACATGCTTGAGTTCTTGCCCACATTTCTACCAGTACAAAGACACAAACACACACACACACACACACACACACACACACACACTAGCTACAACTTTCCACAGGTCCACAGTCTGTCACTAAAACTAAATGAGCTGCTTCATTACCACAGATTGAAGATGAAGGTCAATACAATGAAATGGTTTTACTACAAAAGAAAATTAGTGCTTTCTAGGTGCAACAGAAAATGCCTATTGAAACTAATACAACAGTTAACACTTAAATAAAGTGGGATGTTTTAGTGTAGTGCTCTTCAAAAATGTGTCATAAAATGAGTGAAATGTAAAAAAATATTGCATATTATGACTCAAATTGAGATGGATTCTTTACTCTACTGGCTCGGTGTGTTACTTTTGAGTCTGGGAACCAGTATCTGTTAGTCCCATATTTTTGGGGGTTTGTTAGCATGAAGAAATGCAGAAAGCGAAGGAGGAGCTGTGTAGTAAACTGCAGAAATTGTAATAAGTGAGTACATAATTCGACACTTTAGTGATCTGGTGTTTATGTTATAATTCAGGTTTGATAAAGGAGGAAGCCTGATGGTTTTGGATGGAAAATGTGTCACAAAGTTATAATTCTGCAGAGAAAAACAAATCACAAACTAATGAGTATAAATGTATAATCTGTAAAACTTTCAGAATTCCAAACCCCATTTTTGATACTATGTAGGCTATTGTTGTCATTTGTTCTGCAATAGCCATTCTATTCATTCACATTCAGTAATTGCATCTCTATATTGTGGATCTGTTATATTCTATATTGTGGATCTGTTATATCTAGGATCTGTAGTAGGTTAGTAAAAATGCATGTTGCCACCAGTAACCACTGGTTTCACCAAATGAACCAGTACTGGAAAGAATTGTAACTTTAAACAAGTTAACACTTAATATTCATTCTTCACAGGGTACCAGTGACATTGTGTTTTATCAAATGTGTGAAGTACTGAAAGAAGAAAATATAACTAAAGCCTCTGTGCGACCTTCGTAATAAAAGGAGCCAGTTTAGGTGGTTTGGGTATCTGATTGGAAGCCTCCCTGTGGAGATATTCCAGGCATGTCTGTCAGGGAGGAAAATCTGACTCTACAATGTTTTTGGATTGCCAGGAGGAGCAGGTGGATGCGGCTGGGGGGAATAATATTGAGTCTACTCTGCTTATTCTGCCCCCAATGCTACCTAATAAAACCTAATAAAATGGATGGCTGGATGGAAGAAAATCAAGCCAACCACTTTGTCTTCAAAATGAGTCTGTAGTTGTTGCATAGTCTTGGGAATTCTGCAGATGGGTGTTGTTTTAAGTTTATGTGAGGGCATGATGCAAATCCTAAAGGTGTATTATTGTAAAATCATAAAATCAACTATACATGCCACAGTAACCAGATGTATACTACATGCTATATGATGCACGATTTTAATGGACTGATTAATGTGCCATGGGTCTGCCCATGCAGATACAAAAGATACGTCATATTTATATACTCATTCTCATACTCATACTCATTAATTTACCATATACCCTCCTATTCCTATTCAGGGTCAACATGAGCCTGGAGCCTATTTCTATCTGAGCTGAGCAGAGAGCATGGAAATAATAACGTAGACTTGTCATTTCATTACAAATACATGCAAACACACAGAATGCTAACATGACTCACGTCGTGCAGTAGAAGAGGTACCTGCGTGTATCAATAAATTATTAAAAATTTTTAAAAAAGAGAAGTACTGGCAGTACTTTTTTCAGCCCTAATTATTGTCTGCACATTTTCCTCTCAGGCTGTGTACAGCCCAAATAACCTCCAGCAAACAGAAGGTGGGGCAGCCTAAGTTATGTAGCCTGAGTAGCGGTAATTCTAACAATAATGATTAAAGGACATTTCATGATAATGAGTTGAGTTTTAATCATTTATCATTAATTTCACAAGTTAGTGTTATTGTTTTATATATTTTACACAATTTCTTCATGTGATTATTTTTTTCAGAATTATTTAAATGTGTATTTAATATTGAACACTTTGGGGATCTATATTAGAGAGATTTTAGTGAGTAAATTAAAACTGAAACTGTAAAGTGAGAGGGAAAAAGCTGGATTTCTGAACTGAAGGGGAGCTAAATTTCAAAGCAGTGTTGTTACAGTAATCTGTTATCTGACTGAATGGATGAAACCAAAACAAAAAAGCCCTCAGACTAGCCACTTGCTAAGGTAACTTAAGTTAAATTAATGTCTAGATCTTGTACCTTCCCTTAGGATTTGGTAGTTTCATATGGCTTTGATGGCTAAAACTATTGTCTCTGGCTAAATTTTAAAATGAAGTATTGGCTAATGGTGAATATCACATGACTAGTACCATGTTTTGTTACCCAAGGGCAACCTGTCTACTGAGACATCCTGCACAATAATAGCAGAAGTCTAACTTTATTGGCAGGGGAATTAAACCTATACTTGAGTGATTTTCAGCTGCTTGTGATTAGTTTGCCAGGAATAAACAAACTGTCAAATGTTTTCACTCTCATAATGGAAGAAAATGACATTGGATTTCCGTATTAAAAATGCAGTCATTATCCTTGATGTACACTCAGATTTGAAAAAAGCAAAAAACAAACAATCAGCAGTGTGTATGGTACAGATGCCTACCGATCAGCATGCAGCGGGAGTGTTTATGCAGGCCTCTAGCATTGTTCCTAATCAGACAGCAGACAATACAGATGAGTTTGAATTCCTAGTAGAACAAGATAATAACAGATAACAGAAGGAATCAGACTGTACTGACACCAATAATGATTAGCCTCCCCTCTCTCTCTGTTTATTCCGCACTGTTTTCTGCCTCTTTGTGTCTTTCTTGCTATCTTTTTCTGCTCTTTTTTCATTTGTATCATATCTTTCCCTTTTCCTCTATCGCTCTGTCAACACACACTATTCACACACTCTATTAGAACATGGCATTGATAAGAGGCAAACTAATTCTCCGTGGAACTCTAACAACATTTTACAATAATGTCATGCACCAGACACCATAACTGATTCATTATTGTTTCCTCAGTGTTTATCCCCTTATGACCAAAATGTTAATTTTGCACCAGGGATAAAAATGAGCAGTTTTGTTTCAGTGTATCATCACACACAGGTGAACTGAAGCCCAAACATAGGATATTAATTTTGCAAAAGGTTTCTAAGATTTCATTCATTCTTCAGTTCATTCTATAGCTATTTATCAGGGGTTATCCTGTTTATATGTGTAGTACAAAAAGGTCATGAGGAAGGGAAGATGAGGAGTGGAGGAATAAAACAGAGTGCACATGCAGCAAAGGCTGAGAGATGCACTTAAACTGTCACAGTTTCCCTGTTAACCTGTAGCCTGCTGCTTAACCTGCTGTATCACAAAGCACCCTTTTTCATTTCTATGTTACGTGAAAGTAAGAGCAAAAGGTTGTAGTAATTGAATGAAAGATTGTTTTAATCTTATAAAGACAAAGCTTCATGGCTCATGACGTCTTGCACTAACTTTGTGCCGCTCCGGACGAGCTCGAGACAGTTTGCGTCCACTCACATCTTTGCATTAAGTTTATATTCAATCACGGCACCTCTAAAATTTGCTTCACGTTCTAAACACACTGTACATTACCTGCCCAGTAGCAGACAGATAAGGTTAGCACCTAGCTAGTGAACAAAGTAGAGCATTTAGCAGCTAAGGAGCCAAATATTTCCCTCAGGAGTTGGTGGAGACCAAAACAGAGCTAAAAGGAGAGTGAATATTGAATATATTGAATAACCAGGTGGTCAGAAACAAAACTCCAAATGAACTTGTAATGTTGCTCTGTGGCAGCTGGGTGTGTAGAAGGGAACTGTTTGCTAACACGTGCAGCATATCACCTTTGTAAGGTGATAATGTAAATGCTGTTTTTACAGCTTGTTAATCAATTAATGCAGGTTTAAGATGCATAACTGGAACACCCCCAGTTTGATTCCGGCTGAAGACTTTTGCTGTGTGTCAATTCCCCTCCCATAAAAATATAAAAAATAATGTTGCTATGCACAGAAACAGCTTCCTTTACAAGATTAATTTAAAAAAATGCTATCTATACAAAACAATGGCTGTCTAAAGGGCAACACATATGCGTCAACATACTGTAACCTATGGTTCTCTATATGAGCCCACACACCAGCAGCTTCAAGATCATACCGGTCGGTCGTACACTGATGTCGTGATGAGTTGACACACGTCACACATCATCTCTGGCACAGTTTGACAACTGGCAACAGATCTATCCACAGGATTATATGAGAACAATCTGTTCAACTTGCTTGAATTACCACTTAAATAGACAACTTTACCTGCTGACTGACTCCTTTGCTCATCATGGGAGCATTTGCCATCGTCATGAAGAGTTGGTTACTTCCACCATTATTTATAATGGATGGAGTCCAGTTACACTCTTGAATCCAATTATTTCTTCCAGAACTGTTTAATTAGAAGACAAATAAAGCTTTCCAGTGCAGTTGTGTACAGGATGAACTGTCAGAAAAAAACTTTTTTCTTTCTTTTTTGATTTTCCTTTGCGGGTCCGTGTTGCATTGATGACACCACACTGTCCAATGATTGAGTTACCTGTCATGAACCCTTAATTAACAGACTATAGTAAATGTACATCTAATGTATCTTTAAGTTCTTTTGACCAGAACTGAAGGTGTGAACACAACATATGATGGCACTGATTAAAACAAGAATGTGTAAGAGAAATCTGTCACCATACAGCTGTGCAAGCCCAAGGCCGAGACATACTGTTAATGAGCACAGTGTAACAAACAATGAGTCAGCTAATGATATGGCAATGAGTCCTTTAAAAGCCTAGGTGTGAAATCAATGCTCAAGTAGTGAAACAAAAGGTTAGCCACTTAAGAAACAAACAGAGGTGTTGAAAGACAACACGTTCATGTTTCGAACAGGTTAGACAATCTTGTAAATACAGAGTAGCATGTTAGAAAACCTTTGTTTTGACTAAACTTCTCCATTGTTCTATTGTGTTAGTGCATACTTGCACAATATAACAATACTTATATCCAGAACTACCCAGAAGTAGTTAGTGCTCCATAAATCTCATGGTGCATATGTGTGATTGTGTGGGAGATGGCAAAATAGATAACAGTTGCACAGAAGAAAATGACATGCATAGTCTTCCTACATCAGTGTCTCTCTCTCTCTCTCCCTTCCTCTGTGAGGGTCTGTATGTGTCTCTATCGGGGGGTGTGTCTTAAACAACAGGGAGAGCAGATGTGGCCCAGAAAACAAGGCAGAAATTGAGTTTGTTCTGTTCTGTTCTTCACATTCTGTATAGAGCCATAAATTGTTCTTCCCAGAGGCATATGCCAGATTCCCAGAGTTTGAAACAGCTGGAGCATTTAAGCTGTGTTTTCCCCCCTCTATTCTCAAAATAGAAGGGGAAATTCACTTTGTAATGCACTATTGATGCATTCTGCTGCACTGCTTTTCCCTTAGTGGCAGGAAGTGTTAGAATATGTTCTAGACTAATTTGGTGATTGGTATGGTGTTGTGTTTATTTACACTTTATAAATTATCTTTGACAGTGTGTCATTTCCATACCAGCAGGGAAGTAATGGAAGTTATTTAGGCAGTGTGATTTCTAATGAATATTACATTTAGTTTGTAAATAGGCTACTTTGAAATAAATGTTATTAAAAATAAAAGATTAAATTACTTTTTATAATAGACCATCCCCTGTTGTGGATAGTATTATTGTTATTATTAAATTAACCTTGTTACTGTGACTGCACTGCGTGTCCAAAATGTTCCTCAGTGACTTAGCAGTCACCCAAGGTGCATCTCATTTGTCTTAATTAATTGTCTCCATAGTGCCCTCACTTGTGTTTCATTTGCTCGTATCGTAGTTCTAACTTCAGACACAAGAAAAAGATATAAAGAAGAAACGCAAGGAAGAAGGCGGTGAGGAAACACATATTTAGTGAAATGAAAAATCCTTTTCACTCAAGTGTCATTTGTACAGATAATGTGATATTGCCACAGATAGTAAAATACTTTGTGATTGTGTCGGCTTTCTTTAATTTTCCACATTGACCTCTAGCTAGTCAGTTTGCTTGCTAACTGCTTTGCTTGCTAATTCACTGAAAATGTCTGCTCTGAGTTGATGAAAAACCAGTTAGCTAGTTAGTCTGCTGGTATTTTAGAAATGATTTACCTTTAAACAGCTTCTGGTTTGGCATCAGTAGTCAGCTGTTTGAGCTAGTGTGTACCCACTGAGATGTGAAGTGGAAGTATTTTCCCTAATGTAGTCCTTTCAAGGTTTTGTTTTAATGATATTCTCACTGTTCCTTAACACATACACATGAGAATGTCCCCAAATAATTGTACAATTGTATAGCTTCATGTTACAGCTATATGTTTCAATTATGTCAACTTTCAGAAATCACGTAAGTTTGGCATGGCTCTAAATATTACAGTACCCATGACCCTCAACCACTGTTGTTATGGAGACGAAGCTAGCCAGAGACAAGAATCAAAGTTCAAAAGTCTCAATTCTTTGAAAATCAAACCAGAATATGAAAGTGAACTGAACTAAATTACTAAATACTTACACTGTAGAAAGTGTAATCTTTAGGTTCTGTAAGTGGCACATGCAAGAGAATTTTAAGCTCTGATTGGTTGTTTCTTGCCAATATTCACATTTGGAGTTGTAGTAACTTCTCTGCTTACCATTTTGTGTACACTTTGACTTTTTTTAATTAAAAAACAAAGTATTGTTTAGCACATCTGCAAATATTTTCTCCTTTCTAGCCATGGCAGTGCTCCAACTGCAAGTCACTTAACATTGTCTGTACAGAAAATGAACAGTACTTTAACTTCCGGAAACCTGAAATAACTCCTTACACAGGGGTGCAATAGAGTTGCAAAGTGTATTTGTATCTCATTAGGAAACAATGTTATAGGTGCCGCTTCTTCGTTTTTGAATTAACAGGGCTGGTCAATTATGACAGGTAGACACACTGCACTATGGAATGCTCTGGGGACTCCAAGCAAACCAGATTACATCAAACTGTTTGTATGAATCTCTGCCATTTAATTGTGCTAAGTTTTGAATGTCATCCTTTCCTATAATTTTAAAAATGTCAAAAATGTTGTAAGATGTCAAGAAAAGTATCACAATCCAAAACGGATATGAGCAGGACTGAGTAGTTATACATCAATTATGGTGTACAAAATATATATTTGGCACTCACCATGACATTAGTGGACTGGCCACACCTAACACACATTGTGTGACTAACCAGCTGGCTGGATGACTCACTGGCTATAGGTGATTCAATATTTATATGGAAGCTACTTTTTCTCCTGCACTACCTCACATTGCATTAAATTCTTATACAATTTCAAAAAAGCCTGTTTCCAGCGGATCCCTCTGCTACCAAAACAAATGTCAGATATATCAGGATTCCCTTCTCCTGAGCACGAAGCCAGCAGGAGAATAACACTACTTGTTTTCCTAACAAATGTCAGATATATCAAGAATTCCACCCCCCAAACTAACACGGGTACATGTGGAGCTTATTGTGAATATCAATGGGGTATTATATAAATCCCATACAGCTTCTACGAGATTGACATGTCTCAGGGACGACGCTTGTTGGCAGCGGTCGACAGGAGTGAGTGAGTGTGTGTGTCAGGGACGGTGCTTCCTGGCAATGCTGACAGGTATGTGTGGGAGTGTTTGTGTGTGTGAAACAAGGCGACTGAGTTGATATGCCAGGGACAGTGTGTAAAAGAGTGTTTTTGTTCTTGTCCGTATGTGCCCACATGCATCTGTGTACTGTACATTGTCATGGTATGTCACTGTTGATGTGTGGTCCATGATTTTGAGTAGGTGCATCCTTGTGTGTGTGTGTGTGTGTGTGTATGTCATAGATGTCATTTGGCAGTGCTTGTCGAGTTGTTGTGGGTGATTAGTGGCACTGTATTAGCTTTCTGTGCCGTTTCCCTCTTTCATGTTCCGTAAATCACCCACTACATAATAATGGTCATGATCCACACAGCTGACTTATTTTGCCAGTAGTGTATGGCCCTAATTGTTACTCAATGACAGAGCTGGAACAATGTCATTGTTTTGCAAGTCACAAGTCTCAAGTTTCGGTGATGAAGTCACAAGTTGAGTCTCAAATCAAGACCATCAAGTCCCAAGTTGAGTCCATCATAAAGAACAAGTCCTGTGTTACGTTCCCAATCAAGACCAACAAGTTCTAGGTTAAGTCCCAAGTCAAGGCCAACAAGTCATAAGTCAAGTCTCAAGTCAGGACCAATAAGTTCCATGTTAAGTCCCAAGTCAAGACTAACAAGAACCAAGTCAAGTTCCAGGTCAAGACCAACAAGTCCCCGCTCTTGTACTTTGTGTTTTATGATCTATACAAGTCATTCACGAAAGTGAATGCCATTTAACATTTTTAAACAGAGTAACAGTTAGTGTAATATACATAAATAATACGTCATTTTAAGAAAAATGATCAACTGTGCCTGGGTATATTATTCATGTGACTAGGGTTGGGGAAAGACAGCATTTTTTAAAATCTGAATCTAGTTTTGAATCCCTTACTGAATCCATCTGTCTTTCAGCATTTGTAACAAAAGTTAAAAACAACTAAGACTCAAAGATTTTAGAGACCCATACCAGCTCACTGTTATAATGTCCCGATTCAGCACTATTACAACTTAAAATACTGATATAATATGAATTACATTTTAAGTTGGAGGCTCTGCCTTACTGAACTACAAAAACACACTCTCCACTCATGATATTAGAGTGATTTCACAGAGTTGTGCTTCTTTTACCTCGCAAATGCTCTTTGGTCAGTACAGACACTAGCTGGCAGAGAGCAAATTAACCGGACAACAAACAAGCTTTTCACTTTTGCCGAGTAACTTACACCATTAATGTTAACTTGCTAACAGCTCATACAATTTGCTGCAGGTGAAGTTTGTCTTTTAAACTTGCCAGAGACAGAAGTCTGGTTACCTGAATGTTTTAATGTCTGAATGTGATTATATGCTGGTGCCCACTGCCAGACACACCTTTCCCTCCTGCTTGTGCAATGTGATTGGCTTCTGTTGGATTGATTCAAAGTATTATATATTCGTTGTTGCGATGCACACTTTTGAACAACTAATTGTTAATGTTTGAGCTTGGTGAGGTAATGAAGTCAAAAGGCTGAAGACTTGATTTTGTCAGTTCGAGTCTAAAGTCATTTCTTATGTGAGTCCACTCCTCTGCTACTTTCAACAAGCACTATTTCGCATACATATACTGTATGCATAACATTTTCAGTTTATATTGTGCCCTATATCTGACTACCAACATAGATTTACTGTCATAAACAACTGTTGATGCTGATGCCATTAGAGAGGACAGCCAAATACTTGCCAGGCATACATGTCTTGATTCCAAATCAATAAATCACTGCCATGATATTGATGTTTTCTATTTGCAGTACTAAAATATCGGTATGTATTTTTCTATGATGCATTAGTACATTCTTTATACAAAGTGGATGATAAGTGGAATATATTTTTTACTTGAGAATTAAGGCAGCACATACTCAAGCCTCAGAGCAAGTGTCTCAAAAGTTACCATAGGGACATCTTCATCAAGGTAACGATATTAGAATGCCTTCAGGCTATATGCATTCAAAAGAAAAAAACACAGACAGGTCCAGTTGCAAGGACGAGTGTCCTCAAATACATTTGCATGATTTTCAATCTGTTCTTGCTGTTGGATGGTCAAGTCAATAAAATGTTTCTAGCATACAAAATACAATATCAGGAGCTGTGGTTATTAAAAAAATGACAGCAGCAGCCACACACACTACACATTTCTACTCAATAGGAGCCAAATATGGCATAGACCAAACTTTATTTTTTTAAGATGCAAATAAACACAATCTTCAAATCAAACTTAATAAGCACCAAGTGGGTATATCTTTAGGGCATTCTATAGACCTGTATCCAATATCCACCATCTCACTGTATGCATATTCAAGTTAATTTCACTTTAGGGCTGTGTTACCTTCTCTCTCCCAATACACAGGAGACGCTGGATGATTTGCTGCGACAAAATAAGCAGAGTGAGTATTCTTAGATACAATATTTAAAAAAAAAGGTGCTGATCTTGACTCCATGACTAGTTTTTAGATTCACTTCATTGCAGTCAAGATGACACCTTTTATGGGAGACTAGAATGAAGATAACTGAAGTCAAGGCATTTGGCACAAGAAGCACAGTTGAAATTCCACTCAGGGAGGAGAGGGATGTCACTAGGCCTAAGAAGGAGGAAAATCTAAATGGAACTAACGTTATCTGGGACTACAATCCAACAAAGCAAACAAAATTCATGGCAAACACTGCAGACTACAGAATGTTCCAACAGTCATTTGCCATTTGTTTAATTTCCATAAAACTGCTTTTGGATGAGCAAAAGTATATTTTGAGGCTAACTTGCCATTATGCTGATTTCAGAAAATGATTGTCTTCCATTTAATTTAAGGTTGTCACATTGCAATTACACTGACACCAAAATCATCCATACATTCCCCGTACACTATGGGCTACAGTGCTCCTAGTTGTGTGCTCCTAGCATGTTAGCAGACAATATATTGATAGAACCATGCTAAAGAGTGACATGTGATAAATAGAGACAACTGTGCACACGTTCTTCACACCTTTACACACAAGTTCAAATCCTGCATATTTTCTCACCTCTGAACACCTGACCAATCACTCAGGTTGTCACTTTAGGAAAGTTACTTCACAGTAGGGGAACCCCTGACGAGGGCTGGTTGTGACCAAGCTTATTTAACTGTTGAAAGGTTCACCCTTTATCACACTGACCACTAACAACTTGCAGTCAATTTTTCAGTGAAGTAAGGCAAATTTATTTAATTAAAAAAAGTAAATTGACTTATAAATAATGGTAAAATTGTGACTTTGGAACCCCTGCCCTTCAGCCCTTTAGCAATGATTTTGTTTTTCCTGTTCATTTGATAACCATTAACAGAGAGTATGTAGTCCACTAAAGTGTTAGCATGGCTATCACAGTATTATTTCCTATTGAACAGCTTTAACCACCACTTTCACAGAAAATGTTTACTGTGAATGAGCTATATATTACAACATAGACTCTGTGCCACATTCTGAAATGAAAGCAATTTGCAGCTTGAATGTGCACGTGAAAGTCAACCTTAATTTTAGCTTATAGGCTTTTTGAGGTAACAAGCACATAATTAATTGCTTTATAGCTATTGCATGTAGCATGACCTTTTTCTTTATTTTACAATTAATCATCCTCTGAAAAACAGTAATTTCCATTTGTTTTTGATACATTAACAATACTTCAACTAACTTAAAGTTGGAAATTAATATCATCCTGCCTTAATGAAATGCACCAGGAGTCTCAACAGTAATCCGAATTCATATAAATTTGTTCTCTTTTAACTATTTTCCAATAAACTGATGATGCTGGGATTCCCTTCTAAAAGCAAAGCACTGGTCACCAAACTTTTCCAAACAAAGATCACATCTAATTTCCAAGTATAAGCCAAGATCTACTGTCCAGAAATACAGGAAATGAAAGTAATTAGTTATATACAGTAAATGAAAAAAGTTGCGGATCTCAGGCAACAGGTCATAATAGTCTTCAGGGTTGAGACACCCGCATGGTGCCATGCTGTGAGCAACCATGATCAGATTTTGTAACGTGTTCTCTACTGAAATGTCAATGTTGTCTGTTGTTCTGTCGGCCCAACACTTTGGTCCAGACAGAAACATCTCAACAACTATTAGATAGATTGCCAGACATTTATGTTCCTGTCAGGATGAATTGTAACAACTTTGGTGATCCATCTGACTTTTCATCTAGTGCCATAGGGATGATCACAGAGCAGTTTACAGGCCATCCCAGGCTGGTGTCACTTTTCCTTCCACCTTACTCTTCATTACCCAACCCCATAGAGGAAATCTTTTTCTCATGGCGGTGGAAAGTTTGTGACCACCAGCCACATGATCAGATGTCCCTCTTTGACACAATGAATGCCAGATGTCTGGACATATCTGCAGAAGATTGCCAGGGATAGATTAGACAAAGATCCTTTTCCAGGTGTATTTGTAAAGAGAGGAGACATGTGATGCGGATGAGAACTTGTGGACAAATGCAAAGCTGAGCTGCACGTTGGTAACTGTGTCAACCGTTTTGAAAAAGTGAACTCTATAGTGAAATCTGACTTAGCAATTTATTGTAAAAAAAAAACTGGAATGAAATGCATCAGGATACTCAACAGCAAAGTTATACAAACAGTACTGATGCAGGGGATGCTGGATTTCCTCTGACAGCAACAGGTCAGGCTGAAGAACAGCACCATCTACTGGCACAGTTAATGTTTAGTAGTTTATTTAGGCAATCCTTCATGTGCAGGATAGAAAACTAGTTTTGCATAATCAAGAAAACATCAAACTGAGATCATAATATTTCTGTAGTCTTCCAGTCTTTGCTTCAGTGAACTGCTGTGACAGAAGCACAGGTTTAACTATTTTCTCAGCTTCATATGCATGCACCATTAGTCATACATTATCAACGCATTCTACCTGTGACACAGATTTCTTTTTCATTATGGATGTATTTTTTCCGCAAAACTTCTCTGCACAAGCCTATCAAGTTACAGTGGAGAGTGACAGGAAAGACTGTGGAAAGTGAATTACATCTGACAAGCCATCCAGCTAACGGCCGAACACCGCAGGCTGCCACACTCAAATGTGTTTCCAGTTCATTTCAGGTTACTTCTCATATGCATGAATTAAGTTTGTGTTATGACT
Source organism: Maccullochella peelii (assembly GCA_002120245.1). Taxonomy (NCBI): domain Eukaryota; kingdom Metazoa; phylum Chordata; class Actinopteri; order Centrarchiformes; family Percichthyidae; genus Maccullochella; species Maccullochella peelii. The sequence continues at coordinate 18,265 of LKNJ01003060.1, read as the reverse complement.
CCATTCGATTTTTGAATGATATTGTGAAAATGTATTTATTACTGTGTGTGAGTCATAATAAAATGCGGGGGGTATTAGAACTTTTTTTTCTTTTCAGTTTTTTATCCACCATACAAATGAATTATAACTACCAGCATATTTGGCCATTGAAAATGTAATCCCATGAATACTTCTAGTAAAGTATAATATGTCTACAGGGAGACAGAAAGAAGGCGGAGAGGGTAGTGTATTTGTCCACCCATGTTAGGACTCCTTGAGCGAATGTCACCATGCAACACATTGTCCTAAAACAACAAAACAAGGACATGATACCCCCCCAGTCACATCATGGCAAGTCAGAGAGGGTGAGCATGTGTCTGGTTTAATACATTTCCAAATTATGACAAACATCTTGGAGCAAACATAATTGCAGACAAAAAACAACACAGCAGGGCCATGACAAAGTTCAGCATGTTACAGCAGTGACCAGGTATGTTGTCCTAGCTTTGGCTTGGGGCTTTTTTCAGACTAAATTCAGCAGAGCTAAACTAAACTAACTACTAAATCCCTTAAAACGTGCTGCTATCATTGAGCTCTTTTGCTTCAGGCTCCAGCTGAGAAAGTGAATGCTCTCTGAAGAGGGGAACCTTGACTTAACGGCCTGAGGCAAACTGTATCCTTGCCTGAAACCAGCAGTTTCTAGCAGAGTCTCCTGGGCTCCCAGGCTGTGCTGGTGGCTCCATCACATACTATTTTGTACTCGTACACATAAAAACATTTCAAAAAGGGTGACCTGCAGGTCAATGTCAACATTATAATTTTCTAAATGTTTTAAAGTGGCAATAGACATGTTTTTTGCTTTAACTTTTTTGCACAATGGCTATAGAATAATGATACCATCTACGTTTAGATTGGTTCCCTATAAGCCTCGCTTTCACTGTGCAATTCTGTCTGCCACCACGATCACCAGGGCGTCAGTCATTGAGCAACCAAAACAGGAAGAGGATAGCGCTTTTGTTTTATCCCCAGACAGTGGAAATGGCTAACAGTGGAACTGTGGAAACTACCCAGCGAAAGAAAAGGAGCCCCGTTGACAGAGGAGGCAAAGTAGGCGAAGAAGGAGAGTGATAAAAACAGAGGTAAAACAAACTCGATGGAGAGAGCTCCAGACTTGAGAGGGTTCCAAACCGACATTCAGTTGCCGTTCTTTCTACTTGATCAGTAAGTAACAAAACCTGCAAACGCATTAATGCTTCCGAGTGTTTTACTCTGCCTTAATCATAGCACTGAGATCGGAGTTGCTAGTTCAAATTGCCCCTGAAGTCCTGAAAGATGATATTTTTAAGATGATAACTTTGGATGGGGATGAGGTCAGGGCTCTGTGCAGGGCAGTCAAGTTCTTCCACACCCAACTGGGAAAACCATTTCTGTATTTGAATTTCAAGAAAATCTGCAAAATAAAATGCTAATTAATATGCGTTTCCATCCACTACTGTTATGCGAATATTAGGAGTTGGTTTGTCGAGATAAACAGTAGGTGGCACAAAATTTCCAGTCGAGTGCCATTGCAGTAGAAAGGGGTGCAACAAGATGAGGTTCAATGAGCGCCAGTCAAACCTCAAATGGCTAAAAACTATGTAGAAAACAAGATGGAAATATGGCATTTATGTTTGTTTTATGTATTAATTTGAGGAAGGTCACGGTCTCGTTTTCGCTCCACACAGAGCTTATGTTTTCATCTGCCGCCATTTTTCATGTCTTCAGCGGAGTGGAAGCTTCCGTTGGTGTTTAAGCCACATGCTTCATGTACATCATGATTGGTTCGGTAAGTCTGTTTCCATTACACTTTGTCGCATTTTGCTTTTATCGATAAACCAACCTTTCGACCTCAGCCAAGCATAAAAACGTTTTTGCGATATTTTGAGATTTCGTTCCTTTCCACTCAGGTTTTTTAATGCACATAAAAATAGGTGGATGGAAACCCACCTATAGTCATGTTGAAACAGGAAAGAGCCTCCACCAAGTGTCACGCAAACTAAATATGTGGTAACTTTTTTGGTTACATTCCACTTATTTCTAAAATTGAAAAACAGGAAGAGAAAGACATATATGTATTCCACCTTTGCTGTTGTATATCTTTGAAGTTCTCTAAGCACTTTCATTCACTTCTCCATGGACTTTTTGTGGCTATTTTGGTGCAATATCCAAAGTGTAAAGAAAAATATTGAAATGCTGGAAATTAGGAATCCTGTAGTCAGCAGCACAAAAGAAACAAAACACATTATAGTAGAGGTATTAGTCCAGCGCTATCACCAGAGCTTGCTGTCAAGGCGGTTTAACATTTAATTTCCTTTGTTTACTTTTGCTCTGTATTAGGTCTTTATTCTGGTAGTACAGAGTAATCTAACCTGGGGCTCTTAAAACAATGTGCTAGAATGTTTAACACTTCATAATGAATAGAGAATAATTCATTGTGTTCAGGGAAATTGTATTTTTATCCACGTTTAACCTTGCTGTCAGCAAAAGTTCGAAGTCTATACTAAAATGTCATTGTAAATTGTAGCATGGTACTTCTGTATCATCTTGTCATACTACTCCTCCACCCACTGCTGCAGTCTCCTGTCCTCCAGCCTTATTTCACACTGGCTGAACAGACACTGCTGCAGTCTGCTCTTTAACTGATAGGTCCAGGTTGCATCGTGTGTACTTTGTGTGTTTGTGTGCGTAATCCGTCTTATTTGTCAGTATCCTGATTAGCGAGCATGTTTGCAGCAGCTTTTGTGTGATGATGTTGTGAAGCCTTCTCAGCGCTCTCAGACCCCTGCTGCCTCTTGATGCTCTCAGAGTACATAATGCTGCTGGAGAGCGTCATTTTTCACTACAAATATGTATCTTTGATCATTGTCTGTGTGTCAGGTTTGTCCTAACATTATCGCACAAGTTCACAAAACTGGTGTTAGTGGGTGCTGGTGTGAGAAGACTGCTTGAGCAGACATGTCCTGTGTTTGAGCGTGATGTGTCAATTGACTGTGACTAACAAACTGTGAACCAGATAGGCAGGTCAGGAAGTAAAGGGCTGTGCCAGAACTGGGAACTCATGCATACAACATAAATGTTGGGTGTGGGATAAATTAACTCTGATGTGAGTGTTAGCAGGTGGTCAGCATCAGTACTGTAGGAAGAAGGGTTGTTATTATTGGGCCTAATCATATATGTAAACCATATATCTAAGTTTTAGTTTCTATTCATATAAACAAGATTGCCATCCCTAATCCAAATCTGATCTGTAAATAGTACTGTAACACTATCGCTGCTGCTCTGAAGTCTAATGTTTCAGCATGTGCCAGAATATGTTTTGCGAATGACACATGGAAACAGAAGTTGAGAATACAGCTCACCACAAGATCCATTTAGCTCTTCTGAAGTTTTTGATCCTGCCACATGATCTTCATCAGCAGATGGAGTGCTCAGAAAAAAATGGAAATCTATCCTTACTACAAGGTTCTTGCACACCACTACTACAACTAAATAAGAGCCGTGGTGGAGGGATACTTTCAGTAGAGTCACCTGTAGGGTTGTTGCCAGTAGAAAACACCAGCAATAACCCTATCAAGACAAATATGGTTGACTTATGGACAACTCGCTGACCTGGTGGCTGAACTACAAGGACTGTGGATTTTGTCCCTAATTCTGACAGTGTCAACGTATTAGGGAAGGATCACTTCACGACCAGTATGAACAGGGGGAGTGATCACAGCAAACCAAGAACTCTCTCAACATACATATGACAAGTGAGTATTGTATTAAAACCACCTAATGTTTTCCTTACCGATTGGAGGGCCTGCTCAGACCTCGAGCAGGAGAAATGCATGAAAAGTTAGGACATCAGCGAAGTGAATGTGAATGCTTAGAGGGGTTCACCAAAGATTCTGCATGTGCCAGTCAGTTATCTTCCAGCAAAAGTCTGGGCACTTGTCAATTTACAAATGTGATGCTAATTCACACTGGGACTATGAAACACGTCAACCCAAGCTGCTGCTGCTTAATTTTTAATTCAAACAATCAAACAAGTGCAAGCAAAACTAGTAAGCTAGTGTAAGCAAAACCAGACTGTGAGAGCACAGATGATGATGATGAGTGAGATGGAGGGAAACATCAACAGGAAGTGGTGTTTGCTTAGACTGCTCAACCATCAGGCCATGCTTTCAATTACTGTTATGACGCTTGTGCAACACAAAATGTGGCTCTGCAAGTTGCCAAGTTCCAAGACTGAGGCTGTACACATATAAAGTACATAGTCTAGGTACCGCAGTGTAGAGAACTCTCTCCCTGCCTTTCTAATTCTCATTCAAATTGGCTCTAATAGCTATTATCGTCACTGTTCCGATCTGACAGTCATCTCAGCTACAGGTTGAAAGACCTAATTACAGTTGGCATTTACTTCTAGAGGTGTCTTGCATGTCAAAGCCAAAATACTGTTTTGGTATGTAAAAAAAAAAAGTGTGACATTTGGATCTGAATCCCATTTGGAACATTCAGTGGTTTGATAGCAGAGAGTATGATCTTTTACATGTCCAGCGCTCAAAATGATAAATATACCTTTGTTCATGAATGCTGCATAGATTTGTTGACCAGATGATGAAGTTGCATGATTTCGCATTTATTTTTGCAGAATGTTTTTTTGAACAAAGTAGCCCCAACCCTGCACAGTACATGCAGATGAATGACACTCACTTACTGGCTCACTTACAATGGCAACACTTTCGCTTTGAAGGTCTGACATAACAGTATTTTACAGTAAAATCAATTAGGCCACATTCTGTCCTCTTCTATTAATGAAAATAAAAAAATCCTCTTTCTCTGTGAATCAGTGGTACATATTTGTGTTTATAATATTGTTTTTTTCAAGTTGAATCTAGGGTTGGATATTGTTTAGATTATATTGACTTAATTCTGATTCATATTCTGTAATTAAGTCTACCACAATTAGTTTCTGTTAATGCAAACATAATGCTTCCTGTTGCTGCTTTACAAATAAAGCTTCCCACCAGCCATCTGTTGTAAGCCTGTTACTGTGAAGCAGCAACAGCTGACTGTAGCCTTAGTCACCAACTTTCACAACTGCTAACTTCTTGGTTTACATAAAGATATTGACATTTTTAGCAATGCTAGCAGCATGGCTCCAGGGATGGCAATGTTGGCCTGGCGATTGGTGCACCACTTTGGTCCAGACTGAAATATAACAACTACACAATGCATTGCCATTGAATTTTGTACAGACACGGTCCCCTGAGGATGAATGCTAATGACTTTGGTGATCCCGATTTTTCCTCTAGAACAACTAGCAAGTGGGCATTTTTGTTTTTTATTTAAATATATTAAGTGAGGTTTTGTCTGTTTTCTTTTGTAAAATCAAGCCAAAGTGAGCTTACTGGGGGGAGTCTTTCACAATAATGGTTAGGGGCTGGACCCAATACAGAGTGCGTGAGTGGAGCCTAAATTTAGTTTTAATTTTAAATATCTTGAAATATCATTTTTTACAACCAGCAGAACAAACAACCAAGTAAAATAATTAACTGTAAGATTATATTATTGTTACTTTTAATTTAAACACATGTTGTTATAAATAATGTGTTTCAATCATATCAGATTAAATTCAGGATTAGGTCATCCCATATTCAACCTGTATATTGTTGATCAATTCTATCACACATATCCCATCTATCGTATCAGTCTGCACCATATCCATCAAATTCAGAGGCAGACAACGCCGACCAACCAGGTCTGATTAATTAAAAAAGGGCCATTATCTGCCCCAAATAGCAATCTAATCTCAGTAAGTAACACTCATGGACACAACTACAGCGACACCTTCAGAAAAATGCACAGTACACTTCTATGATGTACTGGCCTCAGGTACAAGCTTTTGTACTCCAAAAGGTACAAGTGCTGCAAGTCTACCATTTGTACCTTAAAAACTACAACTATGTGTGTACATTTTGTGCAGTTGAGTGATATCCTTTCAGCAATGCTCATACAGCTGAATGTGCTTCCTCTCCACTTACTACGATGCTGTATAATTTCCTCGATAATGTCTTACTTTAAAATGAACGGTGATGAGACTGAAACTGATGTTAAATCTAGCAGTGACATGTACAATGCATTATTGCCTGGCTGCACCAACTGCTCACTCAGAAATTCAAAAGCCCACGCACTTACGCAAACCAGACATTTCCTGTTCCTTGCATTTGAATAAAAATAACTGGCTGTACAGCCTTGTCCTGCAGCACTGAATGGCTTTGCAAGAACATTCCTGCTATTGTCAAAGGATAAGTCACTGTCTCTGTATGACTATCCAGAAAAACATTCAACCTGCATTAACCTCTAGTTGCAGGCTACCATTCAGTCTTACTTGAGTCTACACTCGAGCTAAAATGTTAGCAGGTTAGCTAAACAGCTAAAAGCTTGTATGACTGGAATGAATCTGGAAAGTGAGCTAGGCTAAGTAGCTAACTTTGAAAAATTATCTGGAAAGATTTTTTTTTTTTGCCTTCCTGTTTTTTATAGGACAGTAGCAAAAGTGCAAAGCTTCATAATATCTAATATCAAAGCCCACAACTTCAATTTGTTCAACAATTTAAATAGGTCTGGTGTTCATTGACGCCATCTTCCATAGCTAGCAAGCTACCTACCTACATCCAAAAAATGTAGTATCCTAAAAGTACAATGTCCACAAAAATGTCCATAAAAATGACGACAAGCATGGATGAGATTAACACAGTTGTGCAGGTTGTTGCAAGTAGACTTACTGAAATGTGCTTTACTGAAACTTAAAGCACATTTATTTGTTTGATTTTTGTATATTTGTTATTTTATCACCTTAAAGTGTTACATCAGCTTCCAGGTCGACTGAAAATAACATCTACGGGAAGGATACAATACTTGCTACTGATGAGCTAGGGCAAAACAAGACAAAGTAACTCCCTAAACTAAACAGAAACTGGCTTAAATTAATACAATGTAAGGCTAAACGAGTCAAGTGAAATGAAATGGCAATTTGATCTGATTTTCTGGCTTTGTAATATCAGCTATGCGTTTCCTATTGCGTTTTCCAACAGGCTAGTGTGGTATTACATTATATGTCCACAAATCTGTGCTACTTTGGCTTTTCCCACTGAGCTTCGACTCATTTAATGAGATTATTTCTGCCTCCAGAAAAACTTTGCCTCCCAGAAATGTTTGTACAACTCAAGCTCCAATCTGCATTTACACCAATGAGCTCAGCAACATGGACAGACTAAGACATGAGTTTCAATGGGGCATGAGCTGCAGCCACCCAACTAGAAGAAGAGCTGTGTTCAGTCCACTAAACTATTTCAACACAACAGACATGAAAACAGGCGTAGGATTCCTTCTAATGCTTTCACTGAGAAGAAAATATGGGTCCTGATCTGTAGTTTTCAGTGGAAATCGTCTGAGCAGAATTGCTCAGTAATGGCTATGAGCAGTGAACTGGTAGCTTAAAGAGCCTAGAGGCCTGGCTTATAGGCTTCACAGCCATCTTTTCATAGCCAAGTCAGTGCTGCACGAAGGAGCCTGAGAGGTGAAAGCCACTTTTTGGCAGCTGCTGCAGTAATGTGACATAAGGAGCTGGAGTGAAGAGTTATTGAAGCACAAACATCAAAGGAGGCTTTCTTGAATTCTGTCAACCTGGAACACCAATGAGAAATGTAGCATTAACCAAGAACCAGGGCACATGAAAAAGTATTGCTCTCTCTCTCTGGGCACATTTCATATCATTATTCATAGTATGATTGTGTATAAAGCTGATCTATGTGTATGCTGCATGAATTTACAGGGTGTGAACATGTGCTCTGCTGAGAAACATGATGAGGTTGAGATGAGGATGGGTCAGTGTAATCAAAGACGCGAAGGAGACAGTCCCTCATATCCTCAAAGTGAAATATGTCTTGCAGGAAAAGCAGAGTTTTACACTCATTGGAAATCATGACAAAACAAGTCTGTTCTCTGTCTAATTCAGCATCAAAGGGGAACACCACCGATTTTACACATCCAAGTCTGTTTCCAGGTCTTGGGGAGTACTACTTTCCTGATCATGTATCTTTCTCCCCAAGAGAGATGATTGATTATAATTACAAGGAACTGCTTCTGGATCTCTATGGAAACCTCAGCATTGCCCTTCATCTATTTACGCTTTATTACAACTCACAGATCAACACTCCTGCTTAAAATCAGATTCCTTTGAGTGAAAGATTTAAACAAAAATTTAGAAATGACACCGGATACTGAACGTGTAAAGTAAGGGGACATGCCTTTACCAATTCACTTTTATACTGAGAATATAACGTTTTTTTGTTCATGACATATCCTAGATCAGCCGTTCTTGTACACCTCACTGTCTCATTCACTGGATGGCACATTAAGCCAGATCAGAACTGTTGAGAAAATGACTATCACTTGTCGCAGATAAAATGAAACAATACTAAATAACTAAAAGAATAAGAAAAAAAACAATGTTGTGCTTGTTAAAGGCACAACAAAGTAAGTTTTGAACATTTCCAACTCCGTCAACACCAGTGGTAGTATCAAAAAAAGACACTGTGACAGACGGCAATGCACAATGCCATCCCCCACCTCCGCAGATCCAACCTGGAGATACTGGGATGAATGAGCTGAAAGCAACACATATACTTTACCAATTTCCACCATCATTTTTAGAGATATTATAATGTCATAAGTGTCGATAGATAAGGGCTTTGACATTCTTTTGTCTTTCTCTAGTTGTTCAGAGTACTTACTGCAAAGTGACAATAATAAGATAATTATATCAGACTGTGTTTTGAAGCTGTAAGTGGTTTCACTACATTTTAAAATACCAGAACAAATGAAGCCATTTGTATTGCGTCCATTAGGTATGAAAATGCTGCAACAGGTCAGTTGCTATGGCACTGCAGAAGTGTGCCTGAATGTCTGTGGAATGAACTGTGGGGTGAGAGAGTTTGTCTGAGTCAGTAGCTTCAGTTGACACCCAGGAAATGTTTCTGCTCATGTACCTGCCAAAATGTTGCTAGGGTTCTTTTCTTTTAGCACTTATAGACCTAGGTAGACCTATTTAGAAATAAATTGAAATTAATAAAAAATACACAACTGAAAAACAGCTGGGTTTTGTCAGCATTAAAGTCTGCCAAACCTATTTTAAGATGCACTGATTTTTATAAATTGTGAGTAACCACATCAAGTTTGAATCTCCGATTATTATTCAATTAAAGGATTGAAATTGGACTGGGTTGTTCCATAAAATTGAATGACACACCAATCAACATTTAAGTAGAAGATCAGAATAACTTTGTGTCATTAGAGATTGAGCAAAGAGCTATTGGGAGCTCCATTAATAGATAACTGCAGACTGACAGAACACATTTACTGCAGCAGCATTGGCAGACTGCGAAGAGATCAAAAGACAAATCAGATTAGTTAATTATTCTGTGTTTGTGGTGATGTACTTGACTAGGAAGAGCTATAAAACTTAACACTAAAGTAAATTATGTCTGTTATTTCAATTTGATCATACAATACAATGCATAGTTTAACTTTGGTACAGATTTGGTACAGATATAAAGATTTTTCTTGCAAAACCCACTTTTTCATTTAAAGCTGCCCTAATCAATATTTTTGTATGCACAATGTCAAATGATTACATGCAATGAGCTGAGAATTATCACCCAACTCTGCTGTTGACCTCAGCTCTACCGAGTGTTTTAGCATCTTTCAGCTCATTGTTTTGGTTTTTACGATCCGTAACTTTGCTGTTTTGGTTCACTCTCACTGCTCTCTTCAGCCTCGTTTCCAGCCGCAGCAGCTAGTTGTTTTCAGTGAAAAGGCTCTGATAAGTCTACTGTACTCAGGGTTCGTACAAGGTCTGAGATGCTTGATTTTCAACATAATCTGGTGCTTCATCTACACAATAACTCAATCAATCTTTTAGTACTTGAAATTAAATGATCTTGTCATCATATTTGTTTGTTGTCTCCTGGCAAGTAACAATTTAGATGTGATGATGAGTCTGGAAATTTGTGGTTTAGGTACCCTGAAAGTGCTTTAAAAGTTCTTCTGTGTAGTAGTGATTGGGACATACTGAAAAAAGCAGGACAGATGTGGCAGTTGCACAGAGGAGTTATGGATGATGTGAAAACGTGACTTGGTAAGAAAGAAAAAATTAGTAAAGTGCCACTCCTTCCATGAAGAAAATAAATCAGGTTTAGTAGCTGCATAAAATAAAATGTCTAAACTTGATTATGCATGCTGACAAAGTGTACATTCTGCAGTAAGTGGGCTCTTGAGATCTGCACTGAGAGCCTGAAAACAAATACAGTTAATAGAGTAAATATGGTAATATAGTAAAGAGGTTCAATGGTGCAGGTCACAGGAGGGGAATAACATTAGATGAGGATATACTACCCAGCAGAAGAGTGCATTTGGCATGTTAAGTGTAGGTGAGATTTAGTTTGGAGATACTGTAAGTCTCATGCTTCTACAGACATGTAGACAAACTGCAGAAAAAGCAGAACAAGTCTCTAATCCAAATGCAGACTAGTTTTCTAACCTAGTTAGTGAAAGTGTAGTCAGTGTAGATAAGGATTTGCATGCAGCTTTGGAAATTAACCCCAATTAAAAATAGCAGTTTGAACAGACAAGATTGAGAAAATGGGACCAAACAGCAGTGGCAGGAACATAACCTGAGCACTCTGGATCATATAACTGTGTGGAAAAAGACTTGCCTGTCAACAGTCTCTGATATAGTGACATTGTCAAACTATTCTTTGTATTTCACAGTCAACAAACATCTGCAGAATGGCTCCTCAGCAGAGTCAGAGAGAAGGGGAAGACAGATGAAAAATGGTGAGGCAGACAGAGATGGAAAAAGTGATGAGATGGGAGGGGATTGTCTCCCTTCAACAAACACAGAGCTGGGCCTGATCACACTGCATGTGTTCTAAAAGCTGAACAATGCAAGTTGCTCTGCATCGCTTTTGTTGTTGGAGCCTACGAGGCAGAGAGCTCTGCTTGGGTTTTGTGCTGTTGTAGGTTGTTGTTGTAGGTGAATCGTGACGAGCAGAATCCGCTCTCAGTCACTAAACTCTTTACTGTAGAGAAAGGGTAACATGGGTTTAAAAAAGTATATATATTACCAAAAAAAGATGATTCAAAAGTTGCAAACAATACGTGTACTTACATACCCTATATAAGTACACAAAAGGTCTCTAGAACCTTCACATGTGATGTTAAATCTTTACACCGCCTCAGGGCACCTGACTTTGTTAACAAGAAGCCTAAGCCTTACCATCAATACACAACATCTGTTCTATTAGTAACAGAGTCAATACATGACTCCTGTGACAATACGTCCCCAATAGTCCTTGATTTTTCCATTTTCATGCTGTTCCACTGACAGTGAAAAGCTTCCAGCCTGCTCTCTGGACTGAACACATTTCATGACAGCAGGGCAAATGAAACCCAGAAAATTGTAGCCTTTCTATGCACTGTGTCAATCCAAAAAATACTATATTTCCCATTCCTGAAGCACTTGTCAAGACAGTTTTCAATCATCATTGGCTAAAAATGAGACCACAATAGGCTTTATTCACAGGGAAATATTTTTATTAAAGCACTTCCTTTGAGGTTTTCATTACTGGCAATGAGACAAGTTCCCTTCTTTTTCCATTGAAATTGTGTATGTATGTACACTTTTTAGTTTTTGAGATATGTACATAACAATAATAAAGTAGCATGTGATCTTATGGGCTCCTTAATGGGGCCCCTTGGTGAATGTGGACCCTACCACTAACAAAACACTGTCTGTCCTTTGTTTGAAGGCCACAGTTACCAACTCAACTTTGCTTACATTGTGTTTTAGTGCATCTGATGGCTCAGCTGTCAATCAAACAGCCTGCCCACTGAGAGGCTTCAACGCAAAATGATTTTTTCACGGATCTCCAACGACCTTTACTTTCTTTAAATAAAAAACTATAATAATTTCGAAACTCACTGTGACAGTTACTTTTGGGAACCAAAATGCATGACGTTTGTGATTTCCACAATCACGAAATGTTCAATTCCAAATGACCTTGATATCTTCTCTCAGTCGTCACACCGTCAGTTCACCATACGGCTTGTCAGGCAGGTTAAAGCGATCGCCCCTGGAGAACCACATAGTATTTAACTAACAATGTGACCCTGCTCTGTTGGCCATAAGGTTTTCAAAGCAGTTAGAGTTGTCACCCGTCAGGGGACGGTGCACCTGCTACGCCAGCATCTGTCCCTCGGACACACACACACACACTTTGTACATACTCTCTCCTACATTGCCATAGATTCTCATTACAGTATTGCAAAACCATATATTTCACATATAGTCTTGCTTTACTCATTATGGTGCAGTTTCTAAAGGGAAATCTTGAATTTCATAGTATGATGGTGGCACTGTCAGTTTAAGTTCTGAGTTCAAGGCAGGGTGATACAAATCCCTGAAGGGCAGTAAACAACTTTTTTGTGTGGAAAGACTTCATCAAGGTTAATCCCTGAAGGAAAACAACTTTCACACCTTTCTGAAAGGTATTATATTCACTGTGTCAGTTAGTGTGTGATTGTGTGTGTGTGTGTTTATTTTTCCCAGGGGTCAATCTGCCGAGATAATGTGTGCGTTCAAGATAGAGCCATGAAAACTATAATGTTCAATGAAGTCATGAAGAAATCACATTCACAGTGTGTCCACGACCTTGATGAGCCTTGGGATTGTCTTCCATGACTGTAGGGCTTCAACTTAATACTTTTTAGTACCGGAGACACACCACCCTATATCAATCAATTGATTTTAAGATCTAAAATGTAATGGAGTCTTTACATTTACGATTTTTGTAGTGCTCACTGACTTGCTTTAGTGAAACCTTATATGATGTTTCAGGGTCCATCCATCCATCCATTATCTATACCGCTTATCTTTAGAGCGTCGCAGGGTGCTAGATCCGATCCCAGGTGACATTGGGCGAGAGGCGGGGTACACCCTGGACTGGTCGCCAGTCAATCACAGGGCTGACACGTAGAGACAGACAAACATTAACGCTCACAGTCACACCTACGGGCAATTTAGAGTCGTCAGTTAACCTAACCTGCATGTCTTTGGATGGTGTTGCAGGGTGTTGAAGGTATTGTTTACAGTCTTATTTTAGCTAGTTTTCCCATCAATTGTGACATCATCATATTCATGTGACAACATCACAGCGTCCAACACAAGCAGTCACACGATGAGACAGTTTACAGATTTACATACTTATTTGTAAGAGAAGACAAAATAAAATACTTGATTCAGGCTCCGATAATCGATATTTTTATATGGTTCATATGACTACTTGTTTGTGAAAGGGGTCGATTGTACTAACGAAGCCACAGAGTTTTATCACCCGACTTTCTTTCAGCTCATTGTTTTGGTTTTCCAGCTCACAACTTTACTGTTTTACTGGTTCACTCTAACTGCACAGTCGTTTCCAGCTGCAGCAGGTGGCTGTTTTCAGCCAAAAAGCTCTAAAAACCCCACTGCACACTACCTGCTTAGCAGCAGACGTTGTTTGCTTTTTGGTAATGACATAGTTAATAACTTGCTGGTGAACAGAGTGGAGCATTTAGCAGCTAAAGAGCCAGATAGTTTTCATACAAATGCTTAAAATCAATATTTTGCCTCATGTTCTGGCTAAACCCGCCTTAAAAGCCAGACAAAACCAAAATGGATCTTGAAGAGAGTGAATATTTAACAGAAACACAACTCCAGATGAATGCTAATGTTGCTCCATGTCTGCTGGATGTGGAAATAAGCATTTGCCAAAGACGTTAATATGAGCAAAGGTCTTTCTGCTGCTTAACGCAGGTTTAAAATCCTGGTTAAAACTATTGTTGTTACTGTAGTATAGTTACATATATTCTATGTAATGAAGGATTATTATCGACATTCCAGGTGTGCTCACTTTCAACCTTCCCTCCAAAAAAGCTGTTAAGATAGTGAGACTAAACTAAACTGTAGTGTTTTTTTTAAATCTGTTAGATTTTCTGACCACTCATGTTCTATGTATTGTTGGATTATTGTGGTCGATAACCCCCGGATCCCTTGGCGAGTAAAATGTTATTACTGGGAACAATGGCCAAATAAAAGTATGAAAATAAAACCCAGGCTGCATGAAAATAAATGCATAGATCAGTAATTGCTCTTTAACAGCATTAAACAGGTCACTGCAATAATCTCCATCCCAAAATGAGAAGACGGTTTCTTTTATACCAAAGGCAGAGAGTGTGTGTATATGACGGCAGTATGTTTGTAGCCGCGGTTGGTATTTCTTTTCACTCTCCATCAACTCACACACACACCCTCCCCAGCTGCTTTTCAGCAGATGTCTGCTGACTCCGTTTGATGTGAGTGAGTGCAGCCGACTGTCTCTACATCCGCTTCAGTTGACACTGAAGTCATTTTCACATTATTATGCTTCTAATGCTAAGTGTGTGTGTGTGTGTTCGTGTGTGTGGGCTGCAGCACCTGCTGTGGATGGCACTGTTTTTGCCTCACGCTTTTAACTGTCATTTACCGTCAAGTGTTGTCGACGTGAGCGAAGCCCGGCTCTGATGAAGTGGCTGTGATCAGCAGCTCCTCACATCTGCACCCAGAGAAGGAGAAAGAAACGAAGAAAGCACACTGACTTGTTTACTGTCTGTTTGATTCGGACGCGCAGAAAACAATTGACTCAGTATTTAATATTTTTGTCTGACCTTGCTCACTTAACTAATCCCTGTGATTATTTTTTTAAGTATTACTCAATTATATGATTAAGATAATCTCAGACAGTTCAATAAAATAAACTCTACCAAAATCTGAATCAACAGCAATGCATGCTACTTTTAAAATAGCCTGCAGTGAAACACAAGAAGGTGTTACCTTGACGACATACATGGATTTGAATTGATACATTGGCTCTGAGCTAAAAAGAGCCATTTTGCTGGCATCGTTTGCTTCACTGTAAATAAGCAAAGCCGGTGAAATGTCTTCTTTACGGCAGTATTGCAGGATCTCTGTTTAAAAAGGGATACAGTTTCTGATTGACCCTGTCATGTACTGCAACTGTACAGCCAACATATACCCTGAATAAAATGAGGCAGATATATGGGCGTGGCTGATTTATCAGTTGACCTCTAATAGAGAGATGAAGAAAATAAGTGGATGTGTGAACAAAGGTTTGCCATGTCACTTACTAAAGGAGAGTCTGATGCATGTTAGGTCTGCAGTTCACCTCATCAGGAGGTGAAAGCTCCCCTCTTGACTTGATGGACAAGAGCTGTAGCTCTGTGTAATATCACATGCAGTAATGAAGTTGTACAAATGTAGGAGATGATGGAAGGCTTTTAATGTGAAATATCCGTGCAGGAAGTGTTCATTGCCTGTAGCTTCACAGTGAACACAAGATATAGCAAAATGGAGTTTACTGGAAATAATGTGTAGCGGTATTAGTCTTACACAGCAGCACCAAATACACGGGCCTTAATACACAATGTGTGCAAATTAAGTAGAGCTATGACACTCAACTTCGGCTATCAGAAATAATCAATATTTACATTAAATAACAGAATTTAACTAACATTAAATTCACCTCGGGGCACCACCCTTGAAGAAGTGAAAAAGAGCCAATTAATTAATTCAGTCTCAGTCTAAAGGTTGCTACAGAGCTCTTGACTCGTGTAAAGTGACCTTAATACTTAATACACACAAACCACATAGTAACCAAGTTCTTTATGAATGAACGGTTTATTAAACTACTAACTAAACATACAACTGTAACTACCAGACAGACAAATAAATGAATAAATGCAACAAAGAATGAATCAAATGAATACAGTGATTAATAAATGTATGAATGAAATTCTGAATACAACGACAGACAATTAATGCATGAAAAGAGGACTATTTTAGACCGGATGACGCAGTGAATGATTATTTTGGCAAGTTGTGTTAACTCGTGCAAACACAGGGGATCACTAAGTGGATAACTTTAACACTGACCAGTGAAATCACCTTAATGCATCNTAACTACCAGACAGACAAATAAATGAATAAATGCAACCAAAAATGAATCAAATGAATACGCGCGGGATCAAAATAATGTCATAACCATACACAATAAGATTTATAAATGAAACAAATAAACTAAATAAGCTTAGAAAGAACTAAAAATCAAATCAAATGAATACACAGCGATGAACAATTAATAAACGTATGAATGAAATTCTGAATACAACCACAGACAATTAATACATGAAATGAAGATCATTGCATACCGGATGACGCAGTGAATGATTAGTTGGAAAGTTGTTAACTCTTGTAAACACAGGGGGTCACTAAGTAGATAGCTTTAACACTGACCAGTGAAATCAACTTAATGCATCGTTCAGCAGCTGAGAGGATATTAGGAAGCAGAGTGAAATGTTTTAGGTTACTTATCATGATTATTGAAGGATGATCCTATTCCTGATCTAATGCTAAATTACTTTAGGTAATCTATAGCATCTACCCCAATATCACAGGAAAGTAAGTTTCACCTGATGCTTCAGATAGCCAGGGCAGACGTCTCTCTGGAAGGGAGGAGGGAGACATTTCTTGTGTGGGCCCGTTCTGGAGCTTTCGGGCCTCATCGGGTGTGCTCGTCCCCACACAGCAACTCGGCTCGAGACGCCGGTCTCTACGTCAGGCATCTTCGGGGTACGTTCAATCCCTCATAGTGATTCGGCTTGAATCGGGTTTTCTCTCTGTCAGCAGGGAGTGGAATGATGACATCGTCACACACCCCCACTTGGCTGGGGTGTGTAGGATTCAGAGTTTCTTCAGCTCTAACTTTGTGGTGTTAGAACACAGATGTGGAACAGTCTTCTTTCAGACAGTTCTTGCTTCCAAAGTTGGCTAGATGAGGCAGAGGGCCTTCAGCAAGTTCTGTGCGGTTCGGATACCGCTGACGGGCAATCTTCTGGGCCCGCTCGGTATAGGCCAATGGTCAGGCTCTAAAGAGTAGAGCCATGCGCAGGTCTCCGGACAAACGGACCAGCGGCCCGCTCGCCCGGGACAAGGCCGATAATACCGAGTATACAAGCAAAGAGCATGTACACTAACTGGAACAAAATTGAACAGAGCTCAACTCATAGATCTTAGGGTGTCTTCTTGTTTTGTAGTCTTCTGTAAAACGGGCATCGATGTCAGACGGCGGGAAACTTTACTCCACCCACCCTAGATCTGTTCTATCTTAACTATTTTCTTTGTTCTAATTTCTTTGACTAATTAATTTAGTTAAAGTTGATCACATGTCTAATGCTTCCATATTTAATAGCGTGGCATTCTCTGCTGCAGAACGATACCGAACACCTTATACAGACAGTCACAGACAGTGTTAAACCAGGTTTAAATGGCAGTTATAAATATGTTATTGTAACACACATACATATTTACCATATCTGTATACAGTATATATGCATAGGTGTACCTATATACACAGCAAATTGGTGAATGAATCAGAATAAATTCAATATATACCAGGGATCCTTTGATCAGGGAGATATCTCCGTCTTTCTCCTCAGAGGAGGAGAAAACAAGCACATGCTGTGTGTGTGTGCGCGCATGTGTCACAATTGGGTAATCTGTTAACAATTCAGTGACACATAAAGTTAACCCATGCACATAGATCTCTATGTATATCCACGTACAGTATCTTCATAGGTATAGCAGATTATGTAAGTAAAATATTAAGTACTACAGGTCATCCAGCTCTGATCTCTGCTACAGGAATGTAGAAGAGGAGGGGGGAGATGCAGAAGAAGGGGGCTAACCCCCACACAGACACATCTGCACTCAGGGATTGTATCAGGCATTTAAGCTTAAATCTTTTATCATTACAAGCTATGATCAATTTACAGGTTATGTAAAGGCATATTAACATTTCCTGTTTCATTATCTATTAAACAAAACCAAACATCCCATCTTTATCTTTATCTGGATCAGTGGATAGTTGTAAACCATTCCTGTTAGTTCAGTTTCCATTTTACCTGCATCAAAATCAGCATGTTAAATGTTAAACTTCAGTACTTTTCAGAGAGTTAGTTAAACACAGCATATTTAATTAAGCATGGCAAAGTCAATTCCTTTGTTCTTGTGTCAAGAGTTCAGAGTCTTCAGTCCAGATCCTGGAAT
>LKNJ01003059.1:0-50387 GCA_002120245.1 Maccullochella peelii | reverse complement strand
CATACATACATACATACATACATACGTGTATATATATGTATATGTGTTTCTAAAAAGATTTCCCACATACTGAATTGTGAATCAAACCAGTGTTAAGCTAAACATTTATATGTCTGCGTATGCACAGGGGCTTACCTACTATAAACACTGACTCTCCCTCAGAACCAGGTGATTGCTTTTGAGTGGGGGGAGATGCAGCGCTGGGACACCGATGAGGAGGGCATGGCTTTCTGCTTTGAATACGCCAGAGGAGAGAAGAAACCTCGCTGGGTCAAGATCTTTACTCCATACGTGAGTTTGCAAACGCCCACACTGCTGTTTGACATGTTTTATATTGTGTTTATGTATTTATTTATTCACTTTGTTGTAATTTGCAGTTTTAGAGTGACAGATGTTTAGAAAAGATTTTTAAAAGAAGAAGTTGGTGTGAAATTCCAGTAACACCTTCTTAATTAATTCATGATTTAATAGTCAACATACTTTCCTTAACATGTAATCAAAGCATAAGTAAGAAGAAGCAAAGGCAGCCAATTTAAAAACTTTCCACAGTGACTTTGCAGGCTATTTGTGCTGCATAGGAAGGCTGAATAACAATTCTCTTTGCTTTTTTTCTCCCAGTTTAACTACATGCATGAGTGCTTTGAGCGGGTCTTTTGTGAGCTGAAGTGGAGGAAACAGGTAAGGACCACTCCTTTCCTCTTTCATTCTGGGAGGCATGACTCCATGTCAAGTTTGAAATTCTAAACTTGGCTTACTATTTATCTATACAAATACAATAAGCCACTTACATGTTTCCATCAGGCTTTTGTTTAAAATTATTAATTTTATATTTCCTGTGTATTGATTTCTTTGCTGTCAGGTTGAGGAAGAGGCATCTGACAAAGACAACAAAAACTGCAGCAACAATGGTAAGCAGCAAGCATTTTTTACATATTTTTTTGTCCTAAATTCAAAGCAATACTATTGTTTTTAACACAGTTGATAAAACAAAGCACCAGCACTGAAGGGTAAGAGACTAGATTTTATCTAGGGCAAATCATGGAAGAAATATGTATTCAGGTGTGGTACTGAGTGGTGCTTTGAATGGCAGCACCCATCAAGCACCATGAATTATGCAAAAATTCCCTATCTGACAAAAGCTGAAAGGGCAGGAGCAGGGAGAGGATTTCAAGTATGCTACCTTCTTTTATTTCTGTGGAAAACATTTTTCTAGTTTCTAAGTAACTTTAGTTCAGTGACATTAAATTACACTCATTGCATTCAGATACACTATTGTTTTATTAACTCTTGTGCAGCTCCTGTTGCATTATAAGGAACTGAACAAAGTCAAGAGGGAAACTACAAAGCAGAGAAAAGGCTGCATTTTATAAACAATTTACCAAAGCTTCACAATGCACCTAACTATGGAGAGAGTATATTCTCCTCCAGTGCTATCAGATTACTGTGAGAAGACATACTGATGTATTTGTGCATACAGTAAAAAAGTATTCTGATGCGTGTATAGACACGTGACTCGCTATCAGAGCCATCTCGAAGAGATCCACAGATTAGAGGGAAGTTGAAACTATTTGGCCCATGTGAGACAGCACGAGACCAGCAATACAAGTATGTGGATGAGCAACTGCAAGGCATGAGGATGAGTTACAGGAACAGAGACACATAATGAACAGCTGAGGACAGAAGCTTAGAAGGTTGAGGACATTCAGATATATTGCGAGGGCTTCAGTATACCACAGAGGCACAGAATCATAATCACTAACTGGAGCACAGTAGAAATTCAGGCAAGTTTCTTAGTGACACTGTTGCTGAGACACTGACTGATCTGTAAGTCACATGTTATGCGAAAAAAGCCCATCATTCAGACTTGTTCCCTGAACCGTCTCTCTGTGTTCCAGAGTATCTGCCTCCTCTGGAGACGCAGCAGAAGGGATGGCGCCACCTAGGTGGGGAGATTGCAACTTCCTAAAACCATTTGTCTTCACTCAAACTAGAACTGGTCCACTTGCATCATCACAACCACCACAGAGAGCGCCCATCGACAAACACAGAACTGAGTGACAGACTGAGGCGATCCATGCCCCGAAAACCAACTGGAAGTGACCAATTTGAGAAATTGGAATAGTCACACTTAACTAAACCCCAGGGATACACACAGCAAGAAGAGCAATGAAGGAGAATAAACAAAAGCCAACTTTCATGTCATTTACTAGATCTCCATAGCGTGTCTGTTGTTTTCCTCCGTGCATCTGCCCTGTGATGTGGGACAGGACACAAGCAAATTCCCGCCACTGGTTGAGATGCAACACGCACATACGGTGTGTGACTGGTCAGGGTCACCACAGCGCTGAGGCACCATCTGCGCAAAGTGAGCACCTCGATGAATCGCCACTTGACGAAAGAGCTGACATGAGCTGATTGTGACGGCCCGTTCTCCAACACGATCGGCTCGGCCCGAAGCCTTCAGCGCGGCCCTCGTCTGCTGAACTAAGCTGAGATGATGGAGATGAAACATAGGAAGGGAGGGATACAGAAAAATGGGGTTTTCACTTCTTTAACAGTTAGTGATAAAGAGAGAAAGCAAAATTATGCTTTACACTGATGATGGACATTAACACAAAAATTAAGTTTTCTATCTGTAAGGTCAGAAGTGTTTTGTCTTTGTCAGAAAACAGGCGACACAAATGTAACTAACTGAAAACGGATGTGGGGGGATGTGTTCATAATTATGTGTATGTTTAACAATCTTACTTCTCATAAAATATAGATTAATATAAGAGTTAAATAATTGGTTTCTTGGTCTAACACAATGAAACACTAATTTAATTGCATTCAAGCTGCTCTAACAAAGTCCATTTTTCACTTTGTCTTCTGGTCTGTTGACAGTATGTCATTAATGTCAGTATGTGTATTTATCCCCCTTGCAAGTGTTTGCAGAGCTTGGAAGTTGAGAGGACAAGGCGTTCTCATTCTCAACTCTATGCAGGGATGATCTCTTGAACAAAAGGTTGATGGGCCAAAGCGTTGATGTTCATGAAATGGCACACGTTCTACATGGAGAATCTGCCCGACAGATTATAAATACAAGGATGTGAGTTTTTGAGTGCGTTTGTCGAGCTGCAGTTTTCTGAACAGGCAGCAGAGGGAAGCAGAGTGTTAGATGGTTTGTAGGTTTTGAGCAGAAATAGAAATCTTCTCAGAGGTTCTTAAAGAGTGATCCCTCGGGCTCTGTAGCTCACCCAAAAGTATCACTCCTCTGCAGTTTGTCCAATAACCACGTCAGGGGGACAGATGGTGTGTGTGCATATGTGCGTGTTATACAGAGAATAGATGGTGCATAAAGTTGTGTGACTGAAACCACAACCATTAGCATACATAGCAATGCAGGCAGCTGTCTGCCTCTTACTGCACCTAAATGAGTACAGTATTAGTTGTGTGTGTGTGTGTGTGTGTGTGTGTATGCACATGGCATATGATTATATGACAGTTTTACAATTTACACAGATTTTTGTTTTGTTTTTTTAACAGCATTTCAGGGTTTGTTTGGGTTTTTTTACACAACGATAACACATTTTTCTTTTTTCTCTCTGTAGGTGTTCAGTTTAAAACATTTGGTCTCACTTTAAGTGTGTAGAAAGCAGTTTTACATGCTGACAAAAATGCTTCTGAATGGAGACAATATGCGTAAAAGTATTTATTTCACCAGAATCAATAGAGTTTTGTTTATCCCACTAAGGGCTAGTCGGCCATCTCATTACTGACTCATTGTTCGCCTTCTGGCAGCGACCAAAAACCTGAAACTGAGAGTGATGTCGGTTTATTTTTTATACACACTGACTTTTAGAGCACAAGCTCAAGTTTCACTTTTCTTTTTTTCTTTTTTTTTTAACAGTTGAGCTTGGCTTTCGGTTCAATAAAATGTTCAATTCATGTCTAGGTTTAGTCATAATTTGCTTTCAGTCAGTTACCTTGAAGCATGCTTGTGTGTGTGTGCGTGCTGTTTTTGTGTGTGTGTGTCCTCTGTGTTTATCATTGACATTGCTGATAAGCTTTTAGGCTCTGATTGGACGTGTCTGATGAGCTGTCTGTGTGAGAGCCAGCAAATGAAGATGGGGTTTTGTGTCTGTACGACAGCAGAGACGCCAGACAGATGGAGACAAATGGGAGGCGTCCCCTATTGTCTAGCAAACATTCACAGCCGCTCACATGCTTTTTCAGCATAACATATACACACGCATATGCCCGTCTTCCTGCTACTCTGTGTTTATGGTTTGACAAAATTGTTACGTGCAACATCGCAAGATATTTTGTCATCCAGTTGTTGCCTCTGAGGATAGGCCTCATTTATACAACAGCCTATAGCAATACATACCATACTGTAGTAGCACGTTGTGTGTTTTACACACACACACCCCATAGATAGCTGAAGAAACTGCAGTGTGCAGATTGCTGGATGGTCATTTTGACAGGCAACGTAATAGCCAATTTAGAGATGGATGACATAAGAATTGGAGCTGTTCAACCATGATGTTTTTCTTTATAGGATGTAGAGGGAGAGGCAGATAGAGGTTGTGTGGTTGTATGTGTTGGCTTTTCTGTCCTCTGCTCTTACTCTTTCCAGGTTGGTCTCCCCATCATCACAGGGGGATGTGGTTGCCGTGGCAGCACCACGTTGGCTCAACACGCTCAGTGCAGCCTCTGTTCCTTTTATTCCTGTCAGCCAACTGACTCACTCCTCCCAATAATGTATTCAAAGCAGTGTTTTTTACTGTTTGATGTTTGTTCTCTGTCCCTGTGGCTCATGCTGCTGTGAATAGGCTTTTAGAAAGCTTCTGTTTTTTTATATATATATTTTTGTGTTTTGGTTTGTCTTGCCATCTTACGCTCAGTCTCAGTCACAGGCAGGTGTGCATACTGTCAGTTGTTGTCCGTTTCGGCCGTCAGTGAGATAAATGTCATAGTAACCGTGTTTAGGTGAAAGCAGAGAGATGACAGGAATGTTAAGAAGCACGTCTTTGTACGGTTGGCTCGTGTTTGTTTGTCAGTGTATGCTGTGCTGTGGGCCACCTGTGTTTGTGTTTGAGATGCCGGGCAGCCTTGGCTTGTATGTGAATGATTATTTACAAAAAAAAGAGGATTGAATTTCACACAGGACTTAGCAGATAAAAAGAATGTTGGATGGTACAGCAAACATGGTGGCAGTAGAATAAAAAATGAACTTGTCCATGTGTGGAGCGCACGTGAGGCTCAGAAAGTTTGTTCATCACAACCGCCACTGAAATGCTCATCTAAACGATGCTGTTGCTATAGTAACACATCAGTTTTCACATCAGAGTCTCGTGCCAAATCGGCATTGATTTCCATAACAGTATTCAGTGGCAGATATTGTATAAGATCTTTTCTTAGTTCGAATTCTACGGCACTTCAAGCTCAGAGTCCAGCGTTCAAAGTGGCATTTATGAGGCCGCTCAGTCAGTCTCTTTCCTTTGACACTGTTGGTTCAGTTAGAGCCGCTACGTTTGTCTCATCATCAGCGCTTTTGTGTAGACTTGGTGTTCGTCGACCTCTGGAACACGCGTCCGGCTCAGAGGGCATTAGCTGCTGGCTTTCTCGTTTCAGCTGATGTATCCTACCTATGACTAACATGAAGGGTGGATGTGCTGTTTTAAAAAGTGTTAGCCTTTGTGTAATTAATTTCTGTTCATTGCTTTGAAACCCGGGGCTTTTCCATGGTAAGTAGGCAGTGACATTAATTAAAAACCTAAGCCTTTTTTGTCTGTCTTCAGCATAACCTGTAAATAGTTGTTTTAAAAAGAAAAAGAGAATATCTCTTGGACAAAATGCACTCTTGTTTCTCCAACTCAAAACTTTTATTTATTTAAACAGAAATTATAAAGATTGGGGAAATGATAGTGTACAATGCTAGAGCCACTGTTGATCATTCATTTTGTGCGTGGGCAACGGCTGTATGGAGGATTAGCTATCTACACAATGAAACAAGCTGTTAAAAAGAGGCCATGTCTAAAGACCTCAATTAACACCTGATGCAGAACTAGGCTACAAAATGGAGAGTTTTATATCTTAAAAAAAACCACATGAAGGTTTACTAACCAATTTAAGAAAAAGGAAAAAAAGGTTTGAAAATGTTGTGTAGAGTAATAAATTGTAACAATATTTTAAATAAAGTTATATATTGGGGAAAAAATAGCTGTCGGTCTGAATTTATTTAGCCTCTGTAGGACATAAAATGAACCGTGGACTCA
This sequence comes from Maccullochella peelii, assembly GCA_002120245.1. NCBI lineage: Eukaryota > Metazoa > Chordata > Actinopteri > Centrarchiformes > Percichthyidae > Maccullochella > Maccullochella peelii. The sequence goes on along the minus strand of LKNJ01003059.1, from coordinate 44,127 downwards.
TTTTCTGTATGTTGGCAGTCATCTGAATTATCTTCCGGGGGGCTTTTTACCAGCTGTTAAATGATAAAGCACTTGGTTTGTGTTTACCAATGGATGGATTCACTTCCTTTCCAGGGGGACCTGGCCAATGTCAAGACTGTCCTCCTATAAAGACATAAAGCAACAGCTGTACTCATCTGGGACCAATTCACTTCTTGAAGGAAAAAGACGAGCGCACCTTTATAAGGTTTTAATGTCTTTATATTTGAATTGGTCAAAATGTTACGGCCATGCTGAATAAATTGCTTTAATGGGTGTTTCTTTTATTAGCTGCCAAGCAAGGTTATTGCAGACTCATTGATGCACTTCATTCATTCTCAAGGTTTACTTTAACCGCCCTGCGTTTGGAGAGAGAACTCCTGTAATTTGTGCATGTGTGGGAGGCATTTTCTGCAAATGTAGATCATACTGAATCGCTGGGGGTAAATGTTAAGTTCAGAGCAAAATTGTTTGGCATAGAATGACTGAGTAAAGGCTGAAGCTGATTTGATAGTGATTTTTGTTTTTCTCAACACTTGTAACTGCAGTGTACAGCCTGCTGGATGAGACGTGAAGGAGGGCTGATCATGACAAACAAGAGATGTGACAGTTTGCTGGCAGAAAACATTTCAGTATCCCTAATCCCCAGTAGCTTAAACAGGTTTAAGATGATGTCAGTATTTTTGTTTAAATTTTTTGAGCTAAACAAATGACCACAGATCAGATCAAAGAAAGACTGTGCTTGATTTATGAATGGATGTGCTTTGCTGCAGTGCTTGTCTTCATAGTTTACTGTTCATTCTCTCTTTAATAACGCACATTTCCTGCCTGAAAACAGCCCCAGGTCTGCAGGAAAGGCAGAAGTGCAGTACAGTACATAACAGGTCCCATGGCAGGGAGCACAGCCGCTAATAAAAAGGTCCACAGGCACATTATTCTGGCAGAGCAATGGGCACAGTGACATTTTGATGGTCACATGCTGCACAGGTCTTTATGTTCTTCCCTGTGCACAACAGGAGCCGTTGCAGTCTGTGGGAAACTGAGGTGAGGCATTATTCAAACCAAAAAATACAGGGCCTCTTAATGCACCCTGTGGAACCAAGCCCATGAAATGTTGTTAGCATTGGCACTGCTGAGGTGAAAATACTCATCTCATTAGAGCTGTCTCACGTGGGCTCTATATGCTGACTGCAGGCTGCCACCCTGACTTCACCACCTGCCCTCACTTGCCTTTTTTTTTAATGTCCAACTCAGAGAGAAGATGGAATTTAAGCTCTCCAGTGTTAATCCTTATTAAGACTATAAACTGATACTAAGTATCATATATATATATATATATATATAATCTCAATACTTGTGTCTGTAGCCAACATTAGCAGCTGTGTTAGAAAACGTAACCACAGCATTGCTACCTCTATCCCCAATAATTAACACTGTCTTTATTGTAAAACTCAACTTAATATCAGCTAACTATTAGTTAAGACTCCAGTAATACCCATTAAGCACTGATTTGTTGATTTGCAGGTCAAAATATGTCCAGACATCTATTTTAAAACTGCGCTTAACTTGGTTGAAAAGTATTGCTTAGACAGCATTTCTGTGACTAAGTAAGTGTGTTGTTACAACCTGTTTCACATTGAAATATAGTGATTAAAATACTAAAATACTTCTAAATACCTAAATGTCTTCCATCCATCCATCCATCTATTATCTATACCGCTTATCCTCAGAGGGTCGTGGGGGAGCTGGAGCCCCTAAATGTCTTTTCGATCAGCAAATCACCAAATCAGTGCTCATTGGTAGGAAAGTAACTAAGTGCATTTACTCAAGTACTGTATCTGAGTACAAATTAGAAGTACTTGTACTATACTTGAGTATTTTTACTTTATGCTGCTTCTTTATACTTCCACATCATTTCACAGGGAATATTGTACTTTTTACTTTACTGCATATATTTAACATCTAGTTACTTATTTTGCATATTAAGAATTTACATACAAAAGTTGATTGTCATTAATTCAATTCAATTCAGTTTAATTTATATAGCGCCATATCATAACAATAAGTTATCTCAGGGCACTTTTTCATATACAGCAGGTCTAGACCTCATATATATCATACTATATTAAGTATGATGCATTGTAATACCACTGCGAAGCACCACATGAATAACTTAATATCAGCTCCACCAGCTAGAACATTAAATACTGTATGATAATGTAACACTGTATAAAGAGTAATACTAATAACACATGCTAATAGTACTTTTGTACTTTAATTAAGAGGAATTTTGAATGCAGGACTTAGATGTCTACTTTAAAACCAGGTTAAAATGGAGGAAAGGGCGACTTCAAAAAATGAAGTATACAAATAGATGTCTAGATTTCTTATAACCATTGTTTCAACAGGATTTTAACTGTTTTTAACGTGTAATTAGTACCTGCTTCACATTGAAATTTAGCCATTTAAATTAGCTTGTTTTTATTCTAAATGTGTAGGCGTCTTTTGACCTGCGAATGACCAAATCACCGAAACAGTTTATAGTGTACGAAGTTTTCCTATCCCACTTGGGGAGGAGGAAGTGAACCCTCTTATCGTACAACAAGAACACTTCTTCTAAACAGTCGAGTGATTTTAGCTGTCGGGTTGGAATAATGTCCTCAGACCCACAGAGTGGCTGCTTACTCAGTGGTCACACCTGAGGGAAAATGTAAGTCCACTTAACGTCCACTTGTATTGAGGCACCGGTGAAAACAGTGTGGGAGTCTCTCCAACCTGCCATTCTCAGTTTCGCACAGAAGCAGCTGTGGTGGTCTTTAGCTGTTGGATTTATTCTTTGTCTGGCTTTTCTCGTGTGTTTATCCACCGCAAATAGCTTTTTTGTGTCTGTTCCTTGTCTGCTTCTCAGAATAGCAGGGTGGATCTGGAATCTCAAATAACGTTATATAACAAGAAAAACTTGCATAATTATGTAATGTATAATTAAAAGGCATAACAGTTTCAAATCAAGACTCTTAACACCCTTGCATGCATGGAAGTCCTGGATTATTCCTGTTTGTTTTTCCTCGTTTTAATAAACCCATTTGAGTTGCACTGAATTACAACATTCTCCAGAGAGGGGCAACGAACGTTATGTAAGATATAAATATGTTCCAAAAACTGCAGTTGTGTGTCATGAGATTTCAATTTTATGCTTATTATTGCTTAAAAAAAGATTTCAGGAGTAGCATCAAATTACAGCACATTTGCAGGTATGCGTCACCGTAAATCACACAACACATTTCTTCAGTTTTGGAGACATCTTCTTTTCTTTTGTTACAGGTTTTTGACATAATTTACTGTAGCTCTATAATTGTGAGGAAAATAACAGCTATAAGGCTGTATGATTCCGTGATTCCAACTTCATTTCATTTTACCAGGCAGATTAATCACATGACATTAAAAGCATACATAACTGCTCAGCCATGACATTCATTTTGCACTCCTTCTGATTGCACCATTGGGATTAGGCATTCTTTAAAGGGGCACTCTACCAATTTTACGCATGGAGTTTAGTTTACTTGTCACAAGGAGTTCTGCTCAGCCTGTGAAAACAGTTGTTTAATGTCTTCTGTGGGTCTGGAGGGAGTTTTCCAAAGTCTGAAGAAATAACTGTGATGATGCCTCAGCTTGGGCTTGGAAACATTTATAACAGAAATCATGCATTACAAATTACAGGTGTAGGATTTAAAAAGAGGTGGGCGATGATGATGAAAAGATGATATCCAGTTGCATTATAGAAAATGAAGGATCTAGTGTTTTTGGAGCTTGACCCATACTAGAGAGTAAAAGACAGGATACCTCGGCCTCTGCTGCTGCGTTTTGATTATTCTTTTCTTAATCTGTCTTTCGTGAGTCCCCCCAATTTTATGAAAGTGAAATATTAGATTGCTGGAGTACCCCTTTTAAATTTTTTTTAAAAAAAATCAATGAACAGATGAGTCTTAGTTCATTATTCACAGTGCAAGTGACATAGATAAAACTTCATTGATTTCCACAGGTTGTACAATGAGTAAAAACGTCTTAGGAATTTCTTAGTAACTTACAGAATTACAATTTACATCTTTGCCAATGCTTGTACGTGTGAGTAGAAATTTGATTAAAGGATGAATGAAGTTGTTTGTAGCTTACCTTGGCATGTTGGATGAATTTTATCTTACTATTTTCTACCAGTCAAGTAAGAACTCAGAGCTCAGTCAACTTAAAATCAGAGTATAACAGTCAAATAGCCAGTATAGCGCAACCAGCCACCCTTGACTTATTGGTTAAGAGGCCTTTGTTCCTCAGGGCAGACACCTCGCATCCACTTAACCTTGTGACTGCAGCGGCCCGGGCTGGTTAAACAGCGGTCTGTAAAGTGACTGAATGTGGCTTGGCGGGATTAATCAAGCCTAACGACACATCTGTAGGTAGGCTCGCTGGGAGGAGAGAGCATCAATCACCGTCTGGAGCATCTCTCTCCCTCTCTCTCTTTCTCTTTCTCTCTCTCTCTCTGCTTCTCGTCAGCTGTATCGACCAGCGCTTTGGGCCCTTGGTAATTAAAAGGCATTGATCGGCCTCAGCCGCAAGATGTTGGATGCAATCATGCAGCACAGCACACTGGGACCCTTAGAGAGAACAGGTGTGCATGCACATGGGTGTGTGCATCTGTGTGGTTCAACATGAAGGTAATTAGTGTGTTAAATGTGCAAATGTATGATGTACATTGTGAATTAATGTTTTCATGCGATGTGGATTTGCCTCGTGTAATAACTCTGGCTGTGTTTAGTCTTTTTTGAGGTTAACTTGTCTGCTTTGCAGTGATTGCATCTTTTTAGCTTACATATCGCCACCCCATTAACACAGTCACAGAGCTGTGTGAGGCCTAATGTGCCTCCAGTGAGGTTCAGTTGAATTACCCATCTGGTAAAATATCTGAGGGCCTGGGTGAAAGCTTTAGTTCGGCGCGCCTTTATTAAATGAGAACTGGGGGTGAAAAAAAACAACAAATGATTGATTCTATGCATACGCAAACCCTGAGGCTCATCTTCCCCATGGACACACACAGTCTTCACACACACGTTCTCTCTCTTCTTTTATTCCATCTGAGTGAACACAGTAAATCTAAGTGCCGCTAGATTGCAAGCGCTGCACTTTTTCAACCTCAGAGAGAACAGGGAGCCTTGCCTGGGTTGAATAAGGACCAGTACACTATAAATACACCCCTGACTCTTTACTCGATCTGACACACTGACTGAGTGACACAGTGAAGGCCACACATTCAAGAGTCTCCATGCTTGATGGACATATGCTTGCATGAAAATATGTCTCTAATTTCTTTTTATTTCTGTAGTATATATTTTCCCTTGTGGTGTGATATACTGCAGTGGCCTTTCATTTGATGTCTGTGACTGAGTTATGCTTGTCTGAGAACCCATCTCCCCTGCCTCTGTCCCTCATAAATCCGATGAATTACCCAGTATGGCCCCTTTTTCTTCCATTAACCATACCCTCCTCTTCCTCCCATTCCATCCCCCCCTCCCTCTTCTCTCCTTCCTGAACGAGTGATCAATTAAGGCCCTGTCCAGCCCTCGCTGCACGTCAGCACTTTCTCTCCTCCTCGTATCCCCTCGCTCTGTCATTTTTCTCTTCTTTTTGGGTGTCGGGCCAGCCACTGTCAACACAGAGAGATAGGGAGCAGACCAAAGGTGGTAAAAAAAAAAAAAGAGAGAATTCTTTATTTTCAGGATGAGAAACGCTCTGTACAGATGTGTTTAGTCAGTATGTGCTGAAAGGATAATATCCTTCTGCAACCCCCCACCCCCGGCAGGAAGTTTACTTTCCGCCTGCTAGGAGACTTGACTTCAGGGAGGAAGAGAGATGAGACCGAAGATGAAGAGAGGTATAGAGATAAAGTATGTGTACAACCATCTCACTACACTTCATGTAGTACTTCACAGTGAGAGAATACATGTGTATAGCCACTAGAGACAGTGTAAGTCAGGAACGTAGTAAAAAAAGTATTTGTCCTATTGGATCTTTAAAGCAAACTTTAATTCATTTCTTAAAGGAGAAGGCTGCCAATATTCTATACTTTTCTTGTCATCAAATCCCATGAAAATACCCAAACCAACAACACATCTACCATACTAACAAGTGTTGCCGGTGTAGCCAAAGCCTGATATAGTGCATTATTCCTGTGCCATAGACTACCACATGAGTGAGCCACATTATTGCACTGGGTGACATCTTTCTTCATTAAAATAAAAATGGGCATTGTAGTTTACCAGTCAATCCTACATACTGCTGTAAATACTCGCTTGAGTGTGTCACTCCGCAGCTGAAAATAGTCCCTAACAAATGTACTATTTACTCCTGTTTGACTAATGCAGCTAAAAACTACTGTGCCCAGCTTTAGGAAATTACTTTCTTTCTTTTTTTTTAAATAAAACTACATACTTGTGACCTGAACAAATTGAGCTGTATGCCACAGACAGTGTAGGAAAGCATTGAGAGTCAGATGTAATGTATTGTAGGTTTAGTTTTTTTCATGGGATTTGTTGACAATATAAAAAATATAGAGTAACTCCAGCTCCAGCCTACATCCTTTAAAGTGTTGGGTTTTTGAGGAATTTCTCTCACTGCAGTCGGGCAGGCTGAGGGATAACTTCTTTATGTCTCTGCTTACAGTTTAAATGTCTGTTTGAATAGTGAGCTTAGCTTATTTTGCTCAATTCACAGGTGTGAATCAGTTTAATACTGGAACATTGGTTTTCACCAGTTATGTTCTTTTCTGACAAAAAGATGTGGGCTATGTAGGCATGACACAATAAACTATTTATACTGCTACATCTGTTTTCACAAATACAGAAAAATCCTATAGTTGGGTATATTTTTCTTGACATTTCTATATTTATTATCAGTGGCTGTGCACCATAGCTGCATCCACATGAAAACTAATATTGAACAGAATGTGACAGTCACATCAGTGAAGTACAGGTAGACTCAGCAATTACCTGCACTGAATTGTACAGAGTTGTTAAAGGTACACTTGCAAGTGGATTTCTGTTGCTTCTAGCTGTTTTGAATGACTCATCATTCTCTTGTAATCTTGGGATAATCTTGGGCTGTGTCCAAAATCACTCCCTCATAACTCGTGCACTATTCCCTTCAATTGTTTACTCTATAGTGAGCAGTAAATTGAGATTTCAGACACATATGAATCATCGTCAATTTGCTTCATCACTGACAGAAAGAATTGCATTGTGGGATTGTTTGCAGAAGTATTACATGCCGTGCACATTCCACTGTGTGAATTTTTGATGGCACTATATAGTGCATACATTTCACGCAGAATTCAGAAGCTCTGCACTATATAGTAAAATGGGAATGATTTTGGACACAGCCATAGTAAGTACAAAAGAAGTAGATTGGAAGTTTGATATTATCTCATTACTCTATTAATTCTAAATTGCTTATGCGTACAACTTGTACTCTGGTCAGGTCAGACAGCTATCCTTTTTAACATTTAAACCCATCGACATCCATGAATTGAGCTAAGCTAGGCTAACCTTGCATTCAGTGTACATTCAAACTGCTGGCAGAGACACAAGAAAATCATTTATGTTTGTCTGACTCAGGAAAAAGTTCACTTCCCTCAAACCCAAAGTAATTTAAGATGTATTTTGTTTATTGGTAACAATTTTCTACAGCTGCAGGTCGTACTTTAAATTTAAACCTTTTAAATCACCACTTTATTAACTGGAGTCAATTTCATGAAAATACAGCGATATTAAAATTCCATCTCTCATTTTAGATAGAAGCTGTAAACCCCTGAAGGCATGTAACAGAAAGTCTCCATGTACATGTTGAGATTTTTAATGATCTTATCCCTTTTTTTGTGCCTCCCATGTTCTTTTAAAGACCTGACCTCCCATTTAAGTTTTTAAACCTTTAATATGAAATCCAGTGAGATCCCTTGGCCTATTAGGACCTGCCAGATGCAGTTATGTAACTGCTTCATGAGTTATTACTGGTTCAAGCCTCCACTGTGCTGCAGCTACCGGCCATTGCGTTGTTGATGACCGGTTAATTCAGTTTCCCGGTCATGATAAGCGCTGCACACTGTGCCCGCTGCTGAGGAGCTTTTGATCTCTGCTGATTGTTGCAGATTGGCAATCGTCTCAAAGAGATAAGGCCTTGGAAATTTAAAGTGGTTTGCGAGCATAGAGGGGACATCATCTTTTAAAAGCTTATTAGTCTTAAAGATTACCCAAGGTCTTTCAATTTGACGGTCATTAGATGGATGTGATTGAATAATAGATGAGATCCTCTTCTGTTCCTCTCTGCTGCACCGTTCCTGATCTTCGGTCCACTTTTGTTTATCCAAACATCAAGCTGCTTACTCTGCCGAACTCCGCCAACATCACGAGAGATGAAGTCTCGTTCCATCTCAACCGGTCTTTGTTGTCCGTCCTTGTAAAGGTCTCTTTCTCTTCTCCCTGCCCTCTCCTCCTCACATTACTTTAAATGACGCAGTCTTTTCTCAACATGTGGGAGTGAAGGACTGTCTTCCCTCCTCGAGAAAATAAAGCAGCCAAATGTCTGTCTTATTTATCTGTCCTTATCTAATGCCTGTCTCTTTTTCCCTCTTACTCTCTCAATCTCTCCTTTGCTTTAAGAGCTTTCTTACTTAAGGTTGCGTTGGGCTGTTAATCTTCTCTTTCTTTTTCCCTTTCTGACTCATCTTACTCCTAATTTTGGGGGAACGTCTTTGAATTACCCAGAAGAATCCATTTCACCTTGTCAAGAATCTGATAAAGCACCCTGCTCACCCTAATCTCATTTTAAGTTCACTCTGTACCCCCTTCCTCATCTGTTTTCTTCTTATATTTCAGTTACAAAACAGAATGTATTGCAAAGAAAACCATTTGTTTTTTTTTCTATTCCCCAGTTCCTTGCAATCACAAATCACAGAGCCTACAGTCCGCTGGAAATTGTGTTTCTTTGGATCCGGGCCCACTCCATCCTTCATCTTATATTTAATTCCCCTCATCCTTTCCTTCACGCTTCTCCTCCTCTTTTTTTCATCTTTGCTTTCAAACGAAGTCCTTTGAAATAGCCTCCACAAAGTTGGGAGCTGACATGAGGATAGAGATGGTGCATATAATGTTGAAAACGCTGAACGCCACCAGACACAGACGGTCGATTACAGCACCTGCAAATTTCCACTGGTCGGCCACGCTCTCAGCCTCGTCCTGCTCCCGGAAACGGTCTGCCATGTAACGCACTTCCTCCAAGATAGCCTGTAGCTGGGGGTCTCCTATGCCTGCAGCCGAGCACCCTCCGGGTCCACCTCCAAAGCCCCCACCACTGGAGACAGTGCTGGGGCAGCCTACAGTATCCATGTTGGGGGTAGGAGGTGTTGGGGAGCTGCAGAACTGAGATGGCAGGTGCGGAGGCGGGCTTCCTGCTACTCGCGGAGGCCCAGTGGAGATGTTATTCCTCTGGAGAGGCTCTGAGAGCATTGAAGGGTCCTCCATGCTCTGGAAGCCCATGTAAAGAAGGTTCCCGTTGTTGTTAGCGCTGGACTGGGCGTGGAGGTGAGGGTGCCCCACGTGGAAGGGCCCTGTTTGGAGAGGAGCGAGGTTCTGTGGGTGCAGCGGATGGAGGGTGGGGTCCGGAGGGTTTGGGATGCTCCCACTCTGGGAGCCCGAGGAGCAGCGCCGCAAGTGGGGGGCACACGGGGGCCGCTCTGGGTCATCATTCTCTCCTGGCCGCTTCATACGCAAGAACCATGCTACCCACTGCAGCAAGACGAGCTGCACCTGTGGAGAGAAAGAGAGAGAAACTGAGATGTGTAAAAATGAGAGTGGAGGACAATAAGTAGCGGATCGAAAGAGCACAAAAGTATACGAGGAAGCAAAGAAAGCTGTAAAGCATTGAAAACCACCCACACATCTTGACCTTCACATAACACCATTTAAGCTGAGTGAATAGCCTCATTTGTCGCAGATTGACGTTGGTGCTGTTTTCAACCTTGAGTCTTTTTTCAGAATGCAGCTGCACTTGTATAAGTAGAAGTATGAGATCCTCGCCAGGGACTCCCAGTTAAAGCGCCTTAGGCAAAGAAGATTTTTAGCTTTAACTGTATTTCCAGCAGAAAGGATACTTACAAAGACAGTATTCAATTTAAACTGTGGAATCATTGAGATTGACTGTCAGATTACTGTGTAATGAGCTTGCAATAATGTTTCAGTAAACTGCAGCATTAAGATAAAGAGAAGATTGGCTGCTTGCTAGTTGGTGCAAATTAAAATTTTCCCCTCTGCTCTCCTTGTCTCCTCTCCTCTCCTCTTCCACAACATGAAAACAAAACTCCCAAAAGACTACATGTCCCCAGAAAGGGCATATTGGCCCAACAGCATCCAGATGGGTGTCTGGCATCTAATGGGAAGCTAATGTCCAGATGACTGCTCAATTAGTCTCCACCGAGTGTGTTTACTGGCCAGGTAACAGTCCATGTTGTCGCTGCTGTTGATGTTGTTTTTGTCCAGGCTGCAATTATGAACTGTGCTGGTTCAATGCACTCTTCTGAACCACATCAATTAGCTTGTTAATTGGCCATTGGACTGTCTGAACAGGCCATTCATCAACAGAACGTCCTTGCAATGTATCAATATACAGCATCTGCACTCTCATGCAGCCAAGCTATTAGTACATATATCGATAAATGTAGACCTGTCAATTTTTCTATGCAGTCAAAACATAAGTCACGAAAAAAATACATCTTAAAATGCCAGACAAATGCCATCCTATATTTCATTTGCTGATTAATATTGCAGAAATAAGAAGAACATGTTCCTATTTTGGCAAGACCAGTCATTCTTTTAACCAATTGAATATCATTTTTAAAATTTAATGTCTTTATTTTAGACTTTTTTTCCCCCACATTTCACATTTTTTATATATTCACATTAGAACACACCTTTCGTAAAAAGGCTTGATGCATTTTTTAGCATTAAACAGAAGGCAAGAAAAATGAGAAGAGGGAATGACTCAAATCAAATCCGCCTACATATCTAGAGCGCTTTGAAACGCACTCCTGTTGAAGTCTGTGGCGAGGCATTTGATGAACACGCTCAGGCAGCAGACTGACGGATGAGTCACAGCCGAGGAAGTCAGAGAATGAAAAGAGAAAGGAAACTGGCAGAGGAGCACAGGTATAGCACTGACAGATGGATGGCATGTTACTGAAAATGGCAGAGCAGGGGAGTGATACTGATGCTGAAACAGAGATTAATAATAGCAATAGTGAGCCCAACCATTTACAGGATTTAACAAGGTGGAATGCATGATGTATGGAACTGATAATGCAGTTGAAGTTATGATGAAGAGTTTGAGCTCAGCCTCACCCATTTGGGCATGTTTCCTCCGTTTGGATCGTGGTGATGATACTGCAGAACCACCACTGTAGCGATGACTGACATCCCAACGATGATCATTATACTGGCAAAGTACTGACCTGGGCAGAGTAGAGTATGGAACAGTGTTATAATTTATTTTTAAGTCATTTTACACACACTGTAATTTCCTCCTCCTACTTCCTACTATTTCCTACAAGGTTACCATAAAATCACACTTCCATGTTAATCACATCAGTATCCTCTGAACACGTAGTTTATGTATTACTTCTCTTTCTAGCACTGCAAGGTCAGTAAGAGAAGCTCCTTTGGTTATTTCACCAAAAAAAATGAAGAATAACATAAATTTGTAAGGATTATATTCTCTCAGTTTCTTCCCTGCTTTATTCAAAATGAACACATCCTTTGTTAAATATCTTCTTGCCAACTTTGGATACTACTTCCTGCTAGTAGCGACATTGTGTTAGTAAAATCAACCAACAGACTAAGACTGCATCAGGGAAGTTATTTTTAATAAAAAAAATCTTGCTGAAGGCAGCGCTCTGATGATTATGACTCTACTTTTTTTTCTGAGGTTTTTAATTACCTGGATTTGTGTCTTTAGGCAAAGATGGCCATGCATCTGTCTCTGGCTGCAATCTTAACTTACTAAACATAATTTCCGGCAGTATGCCCACAATCAATTCATCCAATTAAGTTTTAAAGCGAGCAGATGGGTAAAATAAATTCTGTTGTTCTGGGTTTTTTAAGCATTTTGTAGCTCTACTGTGTAATAATATGTTGTAAATGTGTATTCTTGTTTTTATTTTGTGTAGTTTTTACTCATCCAGTTTGAGAGTCTTAGGATAGAGGATGTGATATCCGTCAAGACCTCTTTGACATACCTGGGATTTTTAGCCATGCTAGCCAATGTGACTTTATGGATAGCAATATCAGTCCACCGCTTTGGTTCAGATTAAAATATCTCAAATATCTATTAGATGGATTGCCATGAAATTTTGTACAGACATTCATGGTCCCCAGAAGATGAATCCTATTGACTTTGGTGACCCCCTGACCTTTCCTGTAGTGCCACCATGAGGTTGATATTTGTGGTTTTGAGTGAAATGTGTCAACAGCTTTTACCATGAAATTTGGCACAGATATTCATGTTCCCCTCAGGATGAATTGTAGTAAGTTTGGATCTTTTCATCTAGAACCAGCATCAAGTCAAAGTCTCAGTTCATGCAGTATTTTGGTTTATGAACAGATACCTGCAATACTAATGGCAGTCCCATCAGCCTCAGCTGAAATTTGTGCTTAGTGCTGATTAGCACATGTTAGCATGCTAACACACTAAACTATAGTGACAAACATAGTAAACATGCATGTTAGCATACTGACATTAGCCTTTAGCTCAAAGCACCACAGCCTCACAGAGCTACTGGAATGGCTGTGGCCTGTTAGTCTTGGTGATAAATAAATAAACCTGACTTGACTTGACTTTAAACCACCAGCGCTCAACCAGAAGCAAGTTCCTACTGGACACCACTAGGAATACTAAAATGAAAATGAGGGACCAAATATTGATCGTCACTGTCAGATGGAAATGTCATGCAGCATCTCATAACGAGTAAAACATCTTGATTTCACACCGACAATCAGTAAAAAGTCACGAATCCAGTTAAACAACTTGCTCATTAAGGACCATGTGACGCACTTGTTAAAAACACACACACATACAGTGTCTCTCTCACATACCTATAAGAGGAACAGAGTCAGATGTGGCTGGCATGATCTCTGCAACCAGCAACATGAAAACAGTAAGAGACAGCAAGACGGTGATACCTATAGATAGATGGATAGATAGATAGGTAGATAGATATGAGAACTTAATGCTAGAACTACATTTTGTTAAGCAATCAGCATTATGGTTTAGTCTCCTCCCCTAAGTAGCGGTACTTTGGTATTTTGATAAATGGTCACACTCAGGATGAGACGATTTATGTAGATGACCAGCTAATGCTCTTACAGTGAATTACTTTCTGACATTCTGTACCTCTACAGCAAAAAGCACTTCTGAACGGCAAATAGCAATTTTTTTTAAGTTGTCCAAACTCCGCCAGCGTGCACGTGAGCACACACCTCATACAGTCCTGCACTGAAACTCATCTACATCTTCATTTATCCACCTCCACACTATCTGTCTCACTTTAAAGAAAGAATTTAAGGAGTGCTTTGCAGGCATAACTGTCCCCATTCAGAAGCATTCAATTAAACTCCTAGGCTGAGAGATAAAATATGAATGCCCTTTAAGGATATTAAGAAAATTAAAAATGCTTCTTTTATGTTGTTTTTTTCCTCAGAAATGACACTTATTCTTTTTAAAAGCATGCTCCTCTCACCCTAAAGACCCAGCCACTTGGTCCCCGTGTCTCCTCCATCAAGCAGAGTGACAGAGTATTTTCCTGGAAGGCAGTGTGTAAGCTCTCTCCCCCTAATCAATTCACTAGCCTTAATTACATCAATAGGTTAATTGGCTGTGTGTGTAAGGCTTGGCATTTTTTTCTGTAGAGAAATACTGAGTAATGCATCCTGTATTGAGGTTAAGGATATGCTTTGACAATGTGGCTTCCCTTTGAGTTTCCTCCCACTCAGACATGAGTCAAATGCTGTTTACAAAGAAGCATAAGCATTTATCTAAATTGGACTGGTACAAAGATAATGCAGTAATGTATTGTCAGAAATAGGTCTGCAATTAATTTTTATTCAATTAATCTGATGACTATTTTCTCGTTTTTGTCTATAAAATATTAGAAAATGGTGAGAAATACCATTATAATTTCACAGAGCCCAAGTTGACATATTTAAATTGCTTTTTTATTGTCTGACCAACAGTCTAAAACCCAAAGTTATTCCATTTACAATTATATGAAACAGAAAAGAGCATCACGGCTTCCTCTCTCTCTTCCAGCCTATTATAGAGCGATTTGGTTGTCTCCCACCTTTTCCTCCTCATCAGTCCTCCCTATCTCTTTTGTCCTGTCCTCTCTCATCCTTTTCAAATTTTTCTCCTGTCTGTGTTCCCTTTTCTTTACCCTTCCCACACCTATCCATCTCTGTTCCTCCTCCTCGCATTTCTCATCTTTGTATTTCATCCTGTAATCCCTCTCCTCTCTCAGCTCCACACCCTCTACCTTTGCCTCTTTGATGCCACCCCATAGTCTTCAGTCAGACTCCCTCATTTGCCTTTATTCTTGGAAGGTTTTTTGTTTGTGAATGTTCAGTTTTAGGCAGTCATGCTATATATACTCATACATTCACACCTTGGAGCACGAGAGCACCCAAGTTGGAGATTTGATTTGGTCATGGACACTTTATGGGTAGGTTGGATGTTGAGGGAAGGGAGAGTGGTTGCCTTTTCAATGTAAATTTTCCAGTGATGTAAATCTATCAAAATTATAACACGTCGCACAACTCTTCTCCTGTACACCATGTTTTATTCACCTCACCAAACTTCCAAGGGTGGTGTCTGAGGTTGTTTTCAGTGAGAGTCCATTGGTCAGTCATGTGACCGTAGATATTAAGCATACAAAGCAACATTATCTTCATCTTTTGGTAAAAATACTTACAGAATAACATATTTACTCTTAGTGGATACAGAAATGTGTGTGCATTTCCTTCCTCACAAAAGTTTGTGAAGTTTTTTTTTAAGTTTGAAACTTGCATTGTTTACATATGTTTACTAGCTAGCAGTCTTTTCTGCCTTTGTTGGCGCGTTGCTGCATTTCTTGGTGTGTTACCGCCACATGTAGATCAGTGGAATAGTGTGACACCATTGGCAGGAATGTGTATCGCGTCACATACGTGTTGTGTGTGTTTGTGCATCCTTGTGCGCGTACATGAGAGAAAACAAAACGGGGACCCACTCATAAAATCCATAGTGCTAACTAGTGGTCAAAAACTCCACAGGGTACCTTTAAGAGTGTTTTGTGTATCTATGGTAATCTAGAAGTCTCATGTCTGACCAATGGATTTTATATAAGTAAACCGAGAACAACCTCAGACACCACCGTGATGAAGGCAAGATAGACGAAAACATTGTGTTTTCATCATGTTTTAATTTTGATGGACTTGCATTGAATACAAACTGGTCTGCATCTTGCTGTGTGCGCACTCCCCAAGCTAAAAACCAAGACGTAAAATTAACAAGCCCTCTTTTCACACTTCTTGTGTCTTTTTTCCCCACTGCAACTGCCTTTTATCCATCTATTTCCTCCATCATTGCTCTTTTTGATCCACTCACCCAGTGAGATCTTCTCCCCGGAGTCAGCTGGCAGCACAAAGATGAGCAGGGTCATCGAAGACAGCAACACACAGGGGATGAGCAGGTTCAGGGCATAGTAGAGCGTCCGCCGGCGTATTGTCACAACAAACGTCACATCCGGGTAAGGCTCCTTACAACAATCATAGAAGGCCTCATTTCTGGTGCCTGGAACTCCTGGAAGACCAGGGACAGAGAGAAATTGAACCTATTGCTCTGTGACTGGATGTTTTTGATGAATATGCAATGCAGAGGTGTCACCTTACTCACCAACTAAGTCCCACTCTCCATTGGGCATGTAGCCTGAGATGTCAGCATCGTTCATCTGGAGGTCCAGCAGCCAGCCGTCGTACGTCCAAGAGCCAAACTTCAGCTCACACCTCTGGATGTCAAAAGGGAACCAGCGAACGTCCACGTTGCACGTGCTCATAAAGATTCCTGAGACACAAGAGGACAAAAGAACAGGAGACAGAGAGTTAAAGCTCCATAATCAGTTAACTAAAGGACAATATTGACCCCTGCAGTTTCCTACAAAGAGATGACAAGGGAAAGATGTATCGGAGGACCATTTGTGTTGTGCAGAAAGCCTGTCCTGAATATCAAGCTGCTTGTCAGAAAGGGTCATTCAATCATTTCATATCCAGCCAGCTCTAAAGAATGAGTTCTTAACTCAACCACCTTACATTTGTTATACAGAAATGGTGTGGAAAATGCTGCATCACAACCAAGAGTGCATACTTAAATAGGATTTTTATTAACATTGTGCAATTCGATAGAGGGTTTACTGTTTTGAAACTGAGTTTGGAGGATGGAGAAGTGAAAGAAAAGACTGGATCAAAAACAACCTCTCATCAAAGAAATGTCTATTAAAAAAAACCTGGCAGCAGTATTGTCACTCACAGGTTTCAGATATTCAGCTCGCTGCCTGCACACACGGCTGTTAGCTAAGCCTCGGCGATAGAAGGAAACATCAACAGTGACACTGAAAAATGAGATTGTGCACAGTAGCCCTAATCAGATTACCACTTCTATTATACAAAATAAATGCACTCACATGCATTTGCAAAAGCACACACAAGCACAAAATCATAAAGACACACTTGCACGCTGATATCTACCCCCAAACGGAGAATCACAATGATCCTCACAGAGGTCGCTGGCAAACTCCAGCGCTTGAAGTAATTACTGAAATAAACAAATCAAGCCTGTTGAGGCGTTCAGACACACATAGAACCAAAAATGCCAGTGAAGCCTTACAGCCCTCAAAGACATTCATTATGAGGCTGCTGACATGCTAATCGGCCTTCAAAGTGGCATGAAAGTGGAGTTTGGAGAAGAGTAAGGAAGTTAGCAGGTTGAGCGCTGGTTTCAAAGCTGAGGTTGATCACAAAAATGATACCAAATTAAGTAGTAGCTATAAATGTTCTTTTTAAACGCTCCCTGCTCTGGGAAATCAAGTTACTGACACCAAGCTCTTGCAGGTGGTTGCTTTTGCTTCATGGGCATGATGTCTTTATAATTACTGCCATTAAATTACACTGCTTATCTAAAAATGTTCTGTCTGCCTTTGCAGTCCACAAGTCTATGCACCTTCATGCACAGTGTATTTTTGTAACCTGCCTCTCACAGATATCCAGTAACCTTGAAGCAACACTCACAAACAAGACACCTGGATTTTTCTGGAGCTTGGAATAACCTCTCTCTCTCTCTCTCTCTCTCTTGCAGCACATCTCCCAAAATTAAACTCCATCATACCGAAAATCGCTTCCCAGGAAGGCATTACAAGACCCGGAGACAAGATTCCCTGCTGTTTGCAAATGTCACCCAATCAAGATATGAGCTAAAAACCTGTTACACCTTATCTCCTGTTTTACCATTAAACCCAAACATAACAACACCTTTACCTCTGCAGCTCTAGAGGTATTCTTCAAATGATGGTGTGCAGCAGACACTTGGGATCCTACGCCTTTGAATTATTTACCATGTGTCACGCTCCTGCTCCATGCCTGCCACCCACAGACCCGTTGCCTTTTATTTACTGACAATAACAGCCCAAAACCATCTCAGAAATTGCAACCAGGCTTGTGTGAGGGAGTCAGAAAAGCTGGTTTGCTGCTCGCTCTTTTCCCTTTTCTGCCCTTTCTCTTCATTTTTCCATTTACTCCATCCCTCTCTGCTCTCTTTCTAATCATGCTTTGTGGTAAAAACCTCTATCTTTTTATTCTTTCACTAATTGGCTGGGATCCAAATCGCAGCATCGAGGAGCTGTATTTACATTCAGCAGCAGCCTATTAATAAACATGGCCACTGAATAGAATTGACGGGGTGGCTTTCTGAGCTCACAGTCCTCAACTTTTACTTCAGAAGGCCATTTCAACTCAGCCCCCCCTCCCCCCCACCCCCATCCCCATCCCCATCCCCCCCACCCCCATCCCCACCCCGCTAACACCAGGGATTCAATCCCAGCCTGTTGTAATCTGGTGTATAAAGAAACGACTGAGAAAGTACAAAGTAAAGACCTGTGGAGACCCAGGGGAGTTGTTACTTTCACAGGCTTGCACGGGTCTTGCATTTGGGTTAAGACAGGAAACAGAGGAAGCGGGCACCTCCTATTTATAGGTGCTACTCACAGCGCTGGGAATCTGTAACAGGTGAGTAACCAGGGAAGCTGTTTTATACTAATAAAATATTAATGTCAAGTGTCAAATGAAAAAAAAAAAAGAGGAGAGACTCACCTGGAGGGAGATACTCGGCATAGCCACTGGAGTTCACCAGAACATTGGTCTTAAAGGTGGAGTCAAAGTCGTCATCTGCACTGAGGAAGGACAGGGGGGGAAGTGACACTACTTGTTGAAATATAATGTGTGTGTGAGGTGTGTGTTGAGGTGTTTATGCGTGTTTTACCTGTTGTAGAGCAGGATGTCCGGTGTCCAGACCTGATCTGTGGTGAAGCGGAGGTTTTTCACTCCAGGATGTTCGCTCTGGTTCCACTGGAGATAGTGGTCGAACCAACTCTTAAACACATAGACACAGATACAGTCTGTATCCCAGTGGACTCCAGGCAGGCTTCTTATCTCCCCTCTGCTGTTCACTTTAAATGTAATAGAACTCATATAATATACTTCAAGTAAAATATTACTTTTTATACATTTTATAAATATTTCTTTACAGCCAAAAAGTTAGCTATTTCTGAAAACAACTTTTTTTCTATGTTTTAGAGATGTTATCATGGGATTCACAGAGTGTAGGTCATGACCTTCATTTACATGTTAAAGACTATGTAAACTAGTTCAAATAAAAATCACCTCAATCCATAATAGCAGCAAATTCATTATCACCCCGAGTCCCTCAGGGGTCCTTACCATCCGTAGCCATATGTTAGTGGTGAGCACCTGGTTCTTCTCGTCCTGCAAAACATAAAACATTTTAGCACATCTCTTTTTTTAAAAATCATTTGCTCTGTAAAGAGTGGAATACTATTTTGCATCCTTATTAAAGATGACAGAAAAGTTACCATTTTACCTCCAAATCCACAAATAAATCCACAAATATAAAAAGAAAAGCCTGTCCTTTCATCACCATTATAATTATTAATATCACAGAATTCCTAACTTGGTGCCAAATTATGTTTTCAATTTTCTCTTTTAGGCTAATTTCCATATTACTTAACAAAACAAAACTAGAGGCTTCAGATGCTTATTGTTCTCCAAGAAAAAAGCTTCACCACGCAGATTAAAAACATCATCATATATTTTAATATTAGAAATATATTTCGTCACACTCCATAATTCATCTGACAGCCAACTGGTGGCCAGTGAGGTTGAGAACGACAGCAGCTGTAGACACCTACCACATCCATGATCTGTATCAAACTGAGGGAGAAGACGACGGTGAGAGGGTGGGAGTCGTTGCCCACCGGCCGCTCCATCCGGTTGTAGTCCTTCAGGAGGTTCTTCAACAGGTTCCTCTGGTGAGGACCCTGCAACGACACTGGAGAGACAGAAAAAAAGTTTAGGTCACCTATAAAACCCTTAAAGACAGATTAAGCCTGTGTTTCCTGTGAAGTAATAATAAAAACCTCACAAGGAAACCAAATTAGAGTTTGGGGTGTACAGTGGAATATAGTCAGGAAAGGACGGATGCTGAAATAAAAAATAAAAAAAACATGTTGCTGATCAAATCAGAAGATTTAGCCCTGAGGAACCGAATTTCCTTATCTATAAATATATCCAGAAGAACAAAACAGGAAAGGGAGAGAAGCAGGAGATTTAATGATGAAATTACCAGAAATAAAAACGGATCTTTTATCACCATTAGTCACACTTATCTTAAGTTTAAGCTTTGCAAATGAGATATGGACGAGAGGTCCAGCTCCTCAGTCAGATTGAAATATTTAACATTAATATTAAAAAATACAGAAAGACGTTGACAAACAGGAGAAAGATTCAGAGGGAGCGTGCAGAATGTTCAGTAAACAAATCTAATTTGAAATAGTGGGAAACCATATCAGGGCATAATTGGCACTAATGAATGTATAATTAGGTTTGTTTGAAATGCTCAGAGGTAGTACACATACAGTGTTGCATAGAGATGTTTATGGACTTTAAAAACAAATTGATTGGTGTAAGCAGACTGTTCTGTGAACCACAAATGTGCAGGCAATTTAAAATGTAAAAGATGTGTTACTGTAGCTTCTTCTATGTTTCCATCATAACACAGCCAAGCTTTATCCAAACTCATAGATTTCATTTTATATTCTAGTTGAAATCCCAAGGTTTCTAAATCTACCATTTATACCACGCTGAGAGACAGGGAATTGAATTAAAAGGATGCTCAAAACAACATCTGGGATTTCTCCTGTCTGTGAAATAGTGAAGCAATTAAAAAATGGGGTCTTGGATTTGAAAATGTCATTCAGTCTAGTGTTATATAACCTAAATAAAGTGCTAAAAAAGCAGATGCAGAACACAGTGTGTAGGAGAGATTGTCAAACAGTATGGAAAAATGCCTTTAAAGCTTATTTATGGGGAATATCTATCAGTTCTAGCCCCAGTGGAGCAGTGGCAGAAACGTACATACACTCATGGTATTGTAAGATGGTGTCATTCAAAGCAAAGCCTTGGCTGTTTTTTAAAACTCAGTCTGCAGCAATATAGTCTGAAACTTTTGCCTCAGCTGTCCTCTTGTCTTTTATTTGCTGGATTTTATTTTCTAAAGCCTCTTCTGGAAAACTCAAACAAACATTTCGCTTCTTCTGCCTGTAGGGAAAGTTCACTCGCTCTCCTCTCAGCCCTGTCATCCACTGTCAGCCTTTATATTGAGCTACGACTTCTGCTGCTCGGAGCCCCATCAGCTCGGCTGCAGTAACACATCCACAACACAGCAGGGAGGCAAGATGGAAGAGCTGATCTATACGTGCAATTCAATTGATCTGTGACCTGTTTTCTGTGGGGGTAAGATCCCCTGACATGCACACAGATTTAGGCAGAAAGAGGCTTGTGGAATGAGGGAAGAAAAGCGATGGGGCTCTTCTACACACTCTTTCTGTCATCTGCCTCGCTTCACAGACTAGATGTCAATCTGCCTGCTAAAACATCTCATGTAGGGGCATCCAACCCATAGGTCAATTCAGTATCTGGAAAAATAAACACACAGCTGTGAAAAATACCAGAGATGTAAACAAGTAAGCAAACAGGTGAGCCAGATTCTCACTTTTCTTCTCCTTTTTTTCTACTTTGAATTCTTCACAGATCAAGCATCAACACAACCGACTCCAATTCCTGTAAAATTACACTTTGAGACTAAAGTGCCGCTGCTGCAATTCTGATTCCTGAGAACAGAATGAAAGACAGACAGACAGAGAGAGAGAGAGGCGGGCAGGCTCACCATGGATCAAAGCAGAGAATCCAGAGAGGAGCAGAGCCACCGAGTGCCACATCCTGGTGGTCAGGAGCAGGAGAAAAGAGGAGGCAGAAGAGGAGAAGCTCCGGATGCTGAAGGAGGAGGATGAGGAGGAGGAGGAGGAGGATGAGGAGGGGAGGGAAGAGAGGGAGGACAGACTCAGGAAGCTGCTGGAAATCCCCCGGTCTGCATCCAGTCGGCATCAGAGGGAAGTAGTGTGAGCGTGTGTTGGAAGAGAAGGGAGCTGAGAGAGGGAGTGCAAGAGGAGGAAGAGGAGGAGGAGATGGTGGCTGTGAGCTCTCTCTCTCTCTCTCTCTCTCTCTCTCTCTCTCCCTGTCTCTCTGGGAGGTGGGACTAAAATGGAGAGCACAAGAAAGAGAGAGAAATGTCAGTGATGGGGGTGAAAGGGTTGAAGATAGAGCAGGAGGTGGAGGAAGGAGAGGTTTTAATTGGTCTGTCGCCCATGAGTTGACCAAATCAAAGACAATAGAAACAGATGATGCACACGATTTTAAATGATCTGAACGCTAATGGAGAATTGATTGAAAAAGGTAAAGTGTGATAAGCAAATAAAAAGGAGCCCATACAGAAAAAGTGGGCTTCTCAGACAGGTCAGCAGTAGCACATGGAGGGCAGAGAAGTGTTTTAAATATGCTCAATGTGTGCACAAAAATAGCCACTAAGAGGCAAAAGGAAGAAATAAACACATACAAACAAACACACACAAAAATTTAAATCACTGCTCTACATTTAACACCTCCCTTCCTTTTTTTCTATGTGAAAAGGCAAATTGTAAAAGATACTGTTTAAAACCTTTTTCATTTCATACTTATCCCCTGTCTTATCATATCTCCCACTGTGTGTGTGTGTGTGTGTGTGTGTGTGTGTTATGGCTGGTTAACATGTGTAGCACGACATATGTCAAAAATATATGGCAGCTGGTTACACATATGATAACACACCGCAGCGGTTGTGGTCACGCACAGTGTGTGTGTGTCTGCAAGTGTGTGTGTGTGTGTGTGTGTGTGAGAGAGAGAGAGAGAGAGAGAGAGAGAGAGAGAGAGAGAGAGAGAGCTTCACCCACTCAGCGGGGAGGTGAGCTTTGAATCATAGGGGGCAGATGGTTCCAGTTTAATTGAGAAAGTGCTGGGCTCTGCAGGAGGGCAACGGGAATGTGCATAGTTAAACTCTACTTCTCATTTGTCCTCACGAAATGCTGATGCAAGGGCAGAGGCAGCGAGAAACCGTAAGACTGAGAGAGAGGGAGAGGGAGGAGGGGGAGGAGGAGGGAGCAAGAAAGGATGAAGAAAGAGTTGGACTGTATAATAGATTACCCTATTACTTCTACTGCCCTTCGGAATTACCCCTCTCCTAGGCAGCCTGTCACACATCCAGAGCGCTCCCCAGCTACAGATTCATGCTTGGCTGCACACGGAGGATGGAGAGTGGCCCTCGGAGGCGAAAAGAAGGATGGCTAAGTCACCGGTTAACCAGACAAAACTGCACCAAGCATGGAGCAAGGATACACTATGTGCCTCAGCTATGTATCATCAGAGGAGAAGCATCCTGTTGCTGCTGCTGCTGCTGGATCCTTGCAATATTGCTGCTTAAATGTGTGCAAAACTGACTCTGACTTCATCTCGTGATAAAAAAAAAAAAAGCTCCTTGTGCTGTTATGCACCAAGCACCAATGTGACACACTGCCAAAAACAAAATTCATTACGCTTCATAAAAATACAAATTGGAGGCACTGAGGCGTGGGTGACATCTGGTGGTTTGTTTTCCAACTGCATACTGGCTGTAGCTCAGCAACACTGGCAGGAGTTTTTGTTTTTTTTGGGGGGGGGAATGAGGTGATGGTGTTAATTAACAAGGAAGAAACTGAGCTAAATGAAAGGAGAAGATGACAAGAGCCAATGCTATAAAGAGAGGACTAATTAGGAAACTACAGGCAGATGAATGAAAACACTGAGTAGAGCAGAGTGTGGATTAAAGCCATATCAATGATGATGATAGGTGGAGGAGGAGAATGAGGATTATGAACATCGTGTGGACAATATTATGGTGGTTATGGTGCCACAGATCACTCTCTGTATATTCATTTTGTTGATCTTGATTGTGATTGTAATTGGAGAGCAGCAGTGGTGGCCATCGCTCTGACTTGGCATGACTACAGCTCATCCCTCTCTGTGCTAAATGCTGAATGCCGCCCCTGACAATGCAGCCATCAGCCATCGGGGCTGCTGTGCTGTGTGTTTTTAATTACTCTGCTGATTGGATTAGGCCCTCTCCTGCGCTGACACGTCCCCTCCACTTAATAGGGTGTTATCGACAAAACTAGCACATACATCCACTCGCCTGTGACGTCTGATTTGTCAGAGTGGCCTTTTTTGTCTTGAATTGAGTTGAGTAGATGAAGTTCTCTTCTACTAGACAATTGTATCCTGCCCAGCAAGCCCTGGAGCAAAAGTAGACAGTTATCCAATAAAATTTTATGGAGTGAAATCTTAAAAGAGTACCCCACCGATTTAACGTTGCACTTAAATACAGACAGTATTTAAGACAGTTCTGTCAGAGATTTGGGTGTGCTGTGCTAGTAGCAGCTAATGTAGCCTCGAGCTACAGCCAGGAGACAGTTAGCTTAGCTTAGCATAAAAACTGGAATAAGGGGGAAACAGCTAGCCTGGTTCTGTTCAGAGGTAACAAAACCCCCTACCAGCACCTTTAAAGCTCACTAACTAACATGTTATGTCTTGTTCTTTTAATCTGTACCAAAAACCTGAAGGTTTTACGGTGGGTTATGTGTCAAGACAATTTCTTGGACTTTGTGGAGGTTCTGCTGGTTGCCTGGCAACCTCACACTGACTCCAAATTAGATATAAGGTGTTAATTAGTGATCTTAAGAGGTGCTGGTGGCTGGATTTTGTTACCTTTGGGCAGAGCCAGGCTAGCTATTTCTCCGTTTCCAGTCTTTAAGCTAAAGCTAGCTAAACTAAACTAACCATTTCCTGGTTTTAGTTTCAAATAAGCCATTTCTGTATACTGGATTATATTTGTTCTCCATTAACAGGATTTCTTTGAGAACTATTGGAAATGTTGTTCATGGACAGAAGTTCAAACATAGATGGAATAAATTAGGATTATTTATAATGCTAAGTGATGGAAGTCATTTAAATACACTATTTTGAAAGAGTAGTAAGTAGTCAGTCACAGAGCTAAACTGTTTTTCTAAAAAAAATAATAATAATAATCCCATGCGATCTTTGAAAAACCCAAAAGGTCATTTAACTAAACTAATCCAGAAATCCTTAAAGACTCTTCTAACCTTCTGGATGA
The DNA here is from genome assembly GCA_002120245.1 of Maccullochella peelii. NCBI lineage: Eukaryota > Metazoa > Chordata > Actinopteri > Centrarchiformes > Percichthyidae > Maccullochella > Maccullochella peelii. The sequence continues at coordinate 19,128 of LKNJ01003059.1, read as the reverse complement.
AAAAACCCTGTTTGCTACACAATTTATATAATGTGTCCCAAAATTTAACACATTTATCATCAGTTATATTTGTATATTATTTCTATATTGATGTTACTTTCTATTATTTTGTATTTTCATACAAAGTAAGGCTTAGCTCTGTGACTCGAATGTAATTGTTTTGCACAAGGAGCGCAAACAGGCATATTTCCCAAAATGTCAAACTACTAACTACCCTAATCGAGACATTTGATCTTAAAAACACAAAATTTACTTATTGCTGTTTGCATCCTAATGGGACGTCTTTATCGTTTGACCAATGCATCCCTACAGATCAGACTGAAGCAATTAATATCCTGACCAGAAGATGAACTGGCACTCACTAAAGATTCAGGGAATGAAGCGCATTTGCCATTTACCAGCCACAGCAATTAGTGGACTCAAAATATCCCAGTTTAATTTCACTTTCTTAGCAGCCAAAGGACGATTTGCAATACAAGAGACTAATTGAAGACGTGCTGGCTACCGGCCACAGACGCAAGACAAATTGACATGCTTAGCTATCAGCTACAGCAGCCAGGATTTATAAGCACTTGGCTGGAGGCTTGAATTAATTTGAAGCCTTGCAGATGTGCATATATCCTCTCAGCATCTTATTATTAAAGGGACAACATAATTTAAGAACATTCACAGCCTCTATCACCAAAGTAGTCTTGCTAAGGTTTTGAAGACTATTTCAGCAAACTAAACAGTCACATTTTAGTATCTAGTTCTCTGCAAGAACCTGAGATACCCACCGTATTTACCAGATACCATCCGTAAGGGTTTGGTGTTGACAGTCACACACTGAGGCACAGACAGTTGGGAGCTCCCTGCCTGCACACTATCAAAACAAAACATCGGCATCTGGCTAAGTCTCAGAGTAGGACAGAGCATAATTAATCTATATTACATCTGGAGGGACGTCTGAGAAAGTAAAACTCAGACTGTCTGATCGGACTACCACCATGTTTATGCTCTCCCACCTGTGCACAGTCACATCCCTGCACCACCACCCTCCTTCTCCCTCCTTAAATATCCTTAAATACATGTTGACTTCAGATTAGATAATGCCTTTCTTTATCCTGCTACTATCCGGATGCGCTCCACCCACCCTTTGCTCCTTAGGTCTTTCCATTTGGAGGGAGCTCTATTATCTGTAGACCCATCTGTCACAAGGATTTAGATAAATAAATGATGCTGAATGTCATTGTTATGACTTTAATGCTTAATACTCCACCCCGCTCTGTGCATATTGTTCGGTTAAGGGATGACATATTTGATATTTCATAAGCTCATAAGTATCAGATCTCTGTCTCACTTGATTAATCTGCAACACTAATCTGTTGAATTGATATCGGGGACCATTATTCTCTTTTGAAGATTAGATTTATTTTTAAAAAAAACAAGTTTGTATAACCAACTTGTATTCTCCCATGACAATAATGGATGAAATTACAAATGAAAAGTGATAAAAAGGCTTTTCTTATTGGACTATGAGAATCGTTTAAGACTGATTTTTGACACCAGGGCACCCATGTATAAGCAGATGCCCCCCCCCCCCAAAACACACACAGACAGAGGAAATCTGCCAATCCCGTCTAAAAAAACTGATGACAGATGACTCATTCTTTGCCTCTGCTCCATGCAACATCTGCAACTTAGAGTCTTTGCGGTCATTAAGCCCCTCCAGCTGTAAGGAAGATGCCCTGATGGTGGACAACCGTTTAGCAGGAAACACGACCAAACAAGGGAGTAAATGCCTGAAAATGTAATGGATATCCACGGGTATTTACCTCGTATGTCGTCATATGCAGGACACGTTCATAACCTCTGCTTGAATCTATGGGAGGGGCTCCGTGATGCTGAGGCTGCTAATGGACTGAAAGTTTATACATGCAGAGCGGGGACGTTTGGAATATTTTCATCTGATTACACCAAGTTGCTCATTGATGTTGCAGCTTGATTTAGTTTTTACTGTTTAAATTTCGAATGTCTTCTTAATGAAAGTGAAAGTGCGCGTTTGAGTCCAAGTTGCAACAGGATTTTATTTGGAGGATCTGTTTGTGATTCAGGCCAATGTGACCTTCAGGACCATAAGAAGATTGAATAATAAAAACCTAAATCCTGACTGAAAAGGTAAGAATAAAAAGAGCTGTGTGGAAATCAGCCCACAGAGAAAAGATTTTAACATTTTTGAGTTTACATTCCTGTGAACTTTTCGACTAAATCTTAATTATTGTGTATTAAAACAAGCATTTGTGAGTGGGCAAATTATTGTAAGAGATTATTCCGTTGCTCTTTAGATTTTCCATAATTTTAAAATCATATAATTGACAGATAAATACAAAAGAATACAATTAAGAATAATAATATTATTATATTAATAATAAATGTAGGAAATCTAAATGACTAAGCTACTAATGAGTGAAAATTTCCTGTAGTTTTCCTTCACAATGCAGTTTAATTGCTGTGTCTAATATTGTCCTCTGTCTCTCTCTTGCCTTCTCTGTTAAAAAGAATTGGTGAATCATCACCTATAAATCCTCTCACCATGGAGCACTCCCCCTCTATGAACTTGCCAGTGGTGGATGGAGACGAGGTGGAGGACCAGCGCCCCCTCCTCCCACCACGGATGGTCCCTCAACCCCAGGCCTGCTCTCCGCAGTGTGGGATACACCAAAACATCCAAACATCAGGGGATCACACTGTGTGGCTGGACAGAACCCAGGCCATGGCCACCACACCTTTATACAACGGCCACCTTTATGTGACACCTTCACCTCGCTCCAACAGGAGGGGACACAAAGACAAAGAGAAGAAATGTGAGAAAAGGTCAAGGGGGAGTAGACAAAATCCAGCACACAAGGAGCATAATCACCAGTGCAAAGCCAGAAATGCAGGATCTCACAGACTCCAGGAGAAAGTCACCTCTTTCACTGACATCCCCGTGTCTCCAAGCGGATCACCCTTTAAGAGCCCCTGCAGATCACACTTAGACGTCAAGGATGTTGAGGGCAGAGGGCGCCGCAAGTCAGGCAACGTTTCTTTGGAGATGCACGACCGTCAGAGTCTCCCAGAGATCATCATCACCAGCAAAGATGACGACTTCCAGCCACACAATGAGACATCCCAGTATCGCCAGGACCTGTCTGAGGCCAAAGGCCTGCTGCCAGGAGTCGAGCGTCACAGTCCTAGCCCCAGTCACAGTTCCCATCCCAGCCCAAAACACAAGGTGGACGCCAAGGACGACCCGTACTGGAAGACCCACAACATCGGATGGCGGCTGGTCCACAGGAGGGCTCTGTTTTTGAGGAGGCAGCGGCTGAATGACTGCGCCTTGGCGGTGGGGATATTCGGGGTGGTGATGATGGTGACGGAGACAGAGCTCTCCTGGAGCATCTACAGCAAGGTCAGAAAGAGAGGAAAACCAGACTGAGACCCTGAGAAATCCTTTGAGAAATGTGAATGTAATTATGAGCTGTAAACGTTTTGCATAAGTCAAATTTTGTTTTAAAGAAAATAAGTGCAGTTATTATCTTTTCTGAAAAGAACCCATCATGTTCATTTTATCAAGCAAGTGGATTATCTAAATGTATGTAAGATTAAAAGGTTACACAGGATCATTTCGTAGATTGAGCTTTGTATTGACAAACAGCAATCAGCTGACAATGATGTCATGTTTGTGTGTGTGTGTGTGTGTGTGTGTGTGTGTGTGAGTGTGTCTCCCACAGAGCTCCATCTACTCCCTCGCACTTAAGTCCATCATCAGTTTCTCGACGATTATCCTGCTGGGCCTCATCATAGCGTACCACTGCTGTGAGGTGCAGGTAACTTATCTGTTGATAATTACATACATTTTGTTTTTGTTTTGTTTTATTTTGCCCAAGTTCTCCTACAGGGACATTCTCTCAAATTTAAAGGTTTCTCCTACAATCTGTATCAAAAAGCAAAGATTATCATGTCATGTCCCTATTTGCAATGAAGGAATCACATCCTATACCTTTTTTTGTTGGTGTTGTATAGTCTCTTCATGGGGAATTGAAAATGGTCCTACTGAAAGGAACTGAAGTTTCTGCATCAGTGGTTCCCAACCTTTTTTTCTTGTGGCCTCTTACAATTGAGCAAAGTCTACTCACAGGTTATGGCTGTGTGAGCAGAGTGATTTTAATTTCTCAGGCGGTTTCATTTGAAGGAGTGTTAAAGGCGAGAGTGTGCAGTATTTTACAGGGAGAAAGCAAAAATGAAAGGAAAGTCAGCAAAAATGTCAATAATTGTGTGAAACAGAAACATATTTCTTCTTTTTTAGTCCCTTAAAAGCAGAAGTACTCATATCTTTTACTGAAGTAAAAGTAGCAATACCGCTCTGTAAAAATACAAGTAAAAGTCTTATATTCAAGATTTCACTTGATTAAAAGTACAAAAGTATTAACAGCTAAATTTAATTGAAGTACTAAAGCAAAGTCCATATTGGGCAGAATGGCCCCCTTCAGAGAGTAATATTATTATATGTATCATAATATTGGAATATTATTACTGATGCTTAACACGTAAGCAGCATTTTAAGGTGGTGGAGCATGTTTTAACTACTTTATATACTGTTGGATAGTTGAATCTGTAGGGCAGTATCATATTTTAAAAATTGATCATATGTTTTGTTTGTACAAACAGAATAAGATCAGTGGAGTTCCTATTTAATCATCTTTTATCCCCAAGTTAGATGCTAATTTCACTGTAAGGCGCTCTTCCCGCCTCTCTGGTAGCTCTACGTTCACGACATTGGTGCAGAGGATTGGCGGATTGCCATGACAACCGACCGTTTGGCTCTGGTGGCCCTGGAGCTGGCAGCAGTGGCCATTCATCCCTATCCGGTGGGTCTGATGGCGTACTTCCAGCAGACCTTCCAGCACACCCCAGCTCGCCTGGCGCTGTCAGAGACGGAGCTGGAGATCGTCCTGGCTCTGCCCATGTTCCTGCGGCTGTACCTGCTGGGCCGGGCCATGATGCTACACAGCCGCCTCTTCACTGACACCGCATCTCGCAGCATCGGAGCGCTCAACAAGGTGGGAGGTCACCTGTGGGCTCCCTTCAGAATCTGGCTTTGGGTTTAACTGGCTTGGATAGCACTGTGATGAGATCATAAAACTTCTAAATTAAAGAGAAGAGTGAAATCGAGGCTTTGCAATGTCAATTTTGACATTATTTTTAAAAACTGTGGCAGTGGGCAGTAACCTGCTAAGGGATATGATTCATGGGATATTAAAGTCTATATTTTGGACAGTGATTTGGTCTGGGCTTCCTCTATGAACATTTCACCCTCATCTGTTTATGTCTTATGTCTAGGTGGGCCGAGGGGTCTGTAGAGGTGTGAATCTTGAGGTGTGACTATCACAGTTTCGCTCCCATGAATCCCAGTGGTTTCACATGCTGATTATGTCCCTCGCTAGCTCTCCTTTGCTTGTCTGCTTTCTTTTCCACAGTTGATAATATCCACCCGGCTAATCCCTTCCCTTATAAATGCTATTTAAGAGTGATGAAAATGACCTTTGTCTCCCCTCTGCAAACCTACTGTCCATGTATCAAGCCAGATTGAGAACAAGTTTTCTTATCCCTCATCTCCTCTGCATTATATAATCATAATTTGACAGGTGCTATCCTAAATGGTCTGGCTAAGTAGGCCCCTGCTGTCAAAATGATGACGTAAATGCATCCCGTTTGTGATCTTCAGATACACTTCAACACCCGGTTTGTGGGGAAAACACTGATGACCACCTACCCCGGGACTGTGCTGATGATTTTCAGCGTCTCCCTGTGGGTTGTGGCAGCATGGGGTTTACACGTTTGTGAGAGGTATGTGATGATATATCAGCCTACTGCTGAATCTATAGTAGTGTGCTGAAGGCCTATATATTTAATATTTAATTATAATCCAAATATTGGCAGATATACAGTATTACTTTAATGTTTCTACTGCAGCAACAAATCCTATTTTCTCTTTGCTGTACTGTATCTGTACAAGCTGGATGACTGACAAGATCAAATATCACCTAATCTTGAGTTTTTTTAGATCAATACTGGTGTTTTTTTATACAAAATGTAATGTAAACTAGGAGTGGGTACGGAAAAAAATCATCAGTAGTCAGATAAGTTCAGTAAAGCAGCATTTAAGACCAGAAAAAGACAAAACATCAATATTACATTGATTTATCTGCCGGCTATACATTCCTAACAAAAACATTCCAAACAAGAGTCTTTTTTTTTATTCCTTTAGACACCACAACTACAGGGATCTGAGTAGCAACTACATGGAGGCCTTGTGGATGGTCTCTGTCACCTTCTTGTCCATCGGTTATGGAGACGTGGTGCCTCACACCTACTGTGGCCGCAGCATCTGCCTCCTCACTGGGATAATGGTGAGACAGGGGGTTTGATAGTTTCCTCTATAACATGTGGAAGTTGTCAGATTCTGACTAATAAAAATGTCTAATTGTGTCTCTCACAGGGAGCAGGCTGCACAGTCCTGGTGGTGGCGGTGGTTGCCAGGAAGCTGGAGTTGACCAGAGCAGAGAAACATGTTCACAACTTCATGATGGACTCCCACATCTCCAAGAGGGTAATATCCCCCTCAGTGTGGCTTTATTTTACATGTTAATGTTCATTAAATATGCCAAAAAGTAAGAGAGATTCTGCACAGACTATGACTTGAGTCAGTCTTCATTTTGTTTTTGTTGTATTGTACACCATAACAGCTTACAGTGTGCAATTACCACATATTAACTCATATTACTCAACAACATACAGATATTTGTGTGCACTGTAAACGAAAAAGAAAAAAGTTCTTTATTTATTGATATCATTATATCCCCAGAATAAGGAAAAAGCTGCAAGTGGGGTGAAATAAGTTTACCGTGATTCAGTAGAAATTGTTAACAGAATCTTCCAGTAACGTCTTGTTTTCTTGATACTGCAGTGATCGATATTACTTTGTCCTGTTATAAGATATTGACACAAATCTTTAGAAAAAGCATAAAACCAGACGAAAAGGGGAATTATCTCGCCCCACAAGCAGATTTTTTTTCTCTTGTTTTAGGAAAAATCAGGTTTGAGTCGAGTATGAGACAAAATTACTTTATGGTGGTGTTATTCAGCATGTGCAGTAAATAACAGCTCTTTTGGGACGGTTATGTGCATAAACATGAAATAACTCTCCTGAGTGATTTTCTACATCCTTTCTGCAGATAAAAATTGCTGCAGCAAATGTGCTGAGAGAGACTTGGCTTATATACAAACACACAAAGCTGTTAAGAGAAAGAGACCACTCCAGAGTCCGCATGCACCAGAGGAAGCTGCTTCTGGCCATCCACCAGTAAGATACTTAACCCTCAAATAAAGCTGCTTCTGCACAGGTCACAGTGCAAGGAAGCCCAGCTAACAACCTGTTTATCAATCAATGCCTAACATTAGCACTTTTATTTTCATATTAAATGGCATTAGTTTTACATCAGTGGTGTTTACCTTATGCAGTACCAGTATGTGAAAATAAAAATTCAAATCAATAAAAAAAAAGTGGTATTTGATTGAGTTATGATTTTGAATGATCTGCCCAAACATTATCACCCACCCTAATACCCATTTTCAACAGGAAATGACGAAATGTATGAATTTCAAAATAATGTTTTTTTCAAATCTGGGCAATAATCTGAAGCAAAGACAACATTAGGGGCATAAATTCATGAAATGTAATGACCAGCGCCTTTAAAGGGTCAGTTCACCCCAATCACAAAATGTATTGTATGTAGCCATACAGATTGTTTTATGTCCTGAGGTTTTGAGAAATGTGCCTCTGAAAGTTAAAGGGAGACTATATAACTTATTGTGAGAACACATTCTTCCTTTTACAAATTAATAGTTTACAGTATAACTCATAAGCTATAAAACACACTGCTGCTCAGTTCAGTAGACTTCTACAACAACCTTACTGGTGCTGTGTCCCAAATCTATACTTCATACCAATTCTATACTGTGTGTACTACATACCAATCATCATAGTACACTGTCTTGAGTTAGTATACAACATACTTAACCATTTAATACTAATAGGAAATTATACAATACGTTTGACGTCGGATGTGATTCAAACTGCAGCTTTGGAAAGTTTCTGCCAATCAAACTTCACAAAGAGACATCAAAAAAGAAATAGATATTTAGTCAGAATATTGAATGGTTTGAGTATACTTTATTTTGTCACTTTTTCAGTGTGAACACTAAAACACAGCGTTAGTCTGGTAAGACCAGTAGCTTATGGTGGCTAATGTTAGCTAATATCACATTTTAGCATTCACCATTATCCTGTAATTGTTCCTTGTGGCCACTACTTAGCAACAGTAACACATGCTTGATTTCATTCAGCACCAGTTCAATGGAGATGATGGGTAATGTGATGGGATAATATTGGTAATGTGGATGGACTGACCCTTTAAATTTCACTTCTCTTATATTGTAAAAGTTGTAATGTCATATTAACCTCCTTTAGCACCTAAAACTAAATCATTTTGTCCCCAGGCTGCGGAGAGTGAAGATAGAGAAGAGGATACTTGCAGACCAGGCGAACACTCTTGTGGACCTCTGCAAGGTGAGAGAGGCAAGTGAATGCATCATTTCATACCACATCCTGTCAGAACCTCAACAAAGTAGCATCTAATATTCCCTGATGCCTTTTCTCTCTCTTCTCTACATGGACCTACACGCACCACTGTGGACATCGACCACCGATGCTGCGCAGATGCAGAGCATGATGTACGACGTGCTGTCGGAGGTGCAGGGCTGCAGGGGGGAGCTGGACACACACATCCACAGCCTGGAGAAGCACGTGGAGGAGCTGAGGGAGGGCTTCAGGAGCCTGATGCCGCTCCTGTCCAGCACCCTGTCTACGCAGAACTCTTCCATCCGCCACCTGCTCAGGGAGAGGGAGGAGAAGACGGAGACTGCTAGTGCAAGCGTAGACAGGTAGAGAGAAGCTGAGGGGGGTGATGGGGGGGAGTCAGGCTTCTCGGGTGCTCTTGGAGGAGTTATCTGCCTCTAATGCAGCTAAAATGATCATGTTGGGACATTTTTCTTACAGAGGTGGATAGATAGGTGTCAGTAACAAGGTGAAGGCTGTACAGAAGTATGTAAAATTGTATTAAAAAGTAGGTAGTGCCATTTTTCTGTAGCAGAAAAGCCATAAAACCACAATGTAGGAATTAGTCATTCACTTAAGAATTTTTGCATCTCTCCTGGAGCGACAGAAAAATAACCTGCCACCAAACTGAACGTGTATCAATATTGAAGCTGCAATGATTTGTCAGTTGCGACAGAATAATTGGCAATTATCTTAACCAAGAAATTGTTTAAAAAATCTTTCCAAGCAGAAATGCCAAACATTTAGATCTTGCATTAAAATAAATTGAATATTTTGGGTGTTTTGGGCCGTTGGATAAAACAACTTGTGCTTTAGGGTATTGTGATGGGCATGTTTCACTGTTTTATAGACAATCTAATAACTGATTAAATAATCAGCAGATTAATTGATAATGAATATAACTGTTAGCCCTGTCCAAGACATTCTCAACTTCAACCAAAAAAAATGTACCTGGACAGTTTCAGAGAACTGTCATCACTCCCATGTCAGTAACTTTCCCTATAAACGCTGCACTTTTCTGATTATGTAATAAAAACTGCATACATTTAAATACAGTTTGGTATTGTAATATAAAGATGTCATCTTAGAAAATTATGAAGATAACCTGTAGTACTTTTTAATAAAAATGATACTACTGCCTTTGTATTAATGTGCGATAGATCCTCACATAATCCCTTCTTTGAAACGGATAAATAACCACACACTAACCATTCCTTTAGCCAAAACAATATTTTATTAAGAGAGACAGGGTTGGAGGGTGGAGTTACAGCAACAACCAATCTGTCGACACGAACAGTGGAAATCCACCTGCTGTCCAATCAGTCGACGGATCTCGTCTCAGATCAGACCGCTGGGTCTGCCGCCGTCTCACTGGCTAGAAGACGCTGATATCAACCAGTCCATACCCTCCTCTCCCCTTCAGCTCCGGGGAGAACAGCTAGTGCTGCTTCCTCCTGAATGAGCACCCTGCCAGAGGAGACAATGACAAAGTCAGACTGACGCAGACAAAAGAGAAGCCTTACAGTACAGAAATACTGCGGACTGTGCACACTGCTATTGTCCTGCACAGTGCTCATACAGGAGTCATCGCTTTCCATCATGTGACTGATTAGGTCAACATCTCTTACCTCTATCAACTTACTTTACATTTACTGTGCAAGGAGAGAAGTGACACTAATGCAACATCAGGCACATATGGAAGCTTTGACAGCAAAACTGACTAAATTAAAATTATGGGGATTAAACAAGCTACACAACGTTAACTATTCCACCAGCAGTATCAGAGCTGTACTATACATTAGATATTTGTTCTCAGCCTTCGAAAGGGGGGAGCCAGTGGTCTAGCTCAACCCTTCTGCAAACTGAGGTCGATCTGGCACTGGAATGAGATTGGAAGACCATGATAAAGGAAGTCCAGTCACTTGGCAGTGCGGCCAAAAACTTTAACACCACAATTCATGCACAAATTAATCCCTTTTTTCCCCAGGTCTTAAGCACCAGCCAAAAAGCAGGTGCACTTAAGCTATGCTAGATAGATGGCTGAGAAGAGATGATACAGATACATAGATGGTTCAGGAAGTTATATTCTCTTCTCATTCTTTGTCCCTGGTGTAAGCTCTGATCATAAACACAAAGCAGTAAAATAGCTCTAAACAGGGTCCTGATTGGCTGTCATCATAGCATTGGTATTTTTATGTGCTGCATTTTCATCCTGTTCTTTTGTTTTCTCTCAGTGCTAAAAGAGCATATTTGATCAAATACTGGTACTGCACGCGAGAAAGGTTTCACACTGCAACCAGTTCAATACATCAAATAACAGTAAATTCAGACATTAATTTCAGTCCTGTACAGGTAAGGCAAAAAACAACAAAATAAACATTTTGGGACCACACTACCAAAATGCACTCAGTTTTCAACCAGTTTTTTAAAGCTCAGTGAAAAGGACTGTACAATACAAGGACGGTCCTCAAACACCAGTTTGTAGTCTAGTGCCGAATATGTAGTCTGGTATGGAAAAACAAGGAGCACATGCACTTATCAAAAACTTGAATCAATAAATGAATATTGTACAAATTGATGAACATACATTTTGGGTTCCTACAAGACATACCATATTTCAGCAACTGAAAAATGGCATGTGGCCTGACTCTAGAAAAAAACAACAACACATGCAGCACCAGCCCACTGAGACACTATGTCATACTGGGATGCACAAATTAACAAGACTACAACTCTGTATGTTGGTAAGAGACCCTTGTTGTGGAACCACAGCTAAAGTGGTGATGTGTATATTGTAGGTTAACACTGACCCTCTGTGAGACGTGCTTTGCCTCCAGTGGGCTGACACAGGACTGTTGAACAGCCCACACACAGCACGACTGTCTGAGCATGGCTGAACACTGTCGTGATTTTGTAGCATCCTGGAAAAGACAGACAAGACACCAGTTACAACTCTTGGGACATCAAACCCCAACATTACCACATAAATACCAACACTGTCAAATGACAGTACTGATCTATGTCTGATTAGGTCAATTTGTATGTAGAAAAACTGTACCTGGACATTTCACATCCATAAAGTAAGAGTTGGGACTCTGAACAAGACGCTTCTTCTTGTGCCTCCTCTTTTCCTCCTCAGGGGATGGATGCAACAAGTCTTTTGCGAGCTGCATTTTCAAAAAAAGAAAAGGGGGGGATGCACATGAGGTTAGTGAACCTAATCAGAAAAATGTCATCTCTGTGATTTAACTATTAATTCAAACTATTAGAGTACGACCTATCCCAGTGAAAAGATAAAACGTTGGATCGTGGTCATTTAAGTGTATTACTTGGCTTAAAAACACACCGGTTATTTTTTTAGCATTGTTTTGTTCCTCTGAACGATTGCTACGTTTCTACGTTAAGGCTCCTCGGCTGGCCTACATGTCTTGGATTAGGTAACGCACGCTACGCATTTTAGAGCATCCGCGGGTGATTCTTCAAATAACTGGGAACCAGTGAAGTAACCTAGTCATCAACCACACAACATAAATGAGAGGAAATTGCGGCGGTTAACGTTAGGTTTTCTGGGTTATCAGCCCGTTCAGATCCTCCGTTGAACTGGCTCCATGTTTGCGGTGTGTGCGCCGCCATCTTGTGTCACAGTGCGCTCAAAATGTGCACAATTATTTGTGTAAAACTGGGACCAAAACTCAACGAAAGCATCCAAAACTGACACCAGTCGATTCGCAAATGTCTTACGCAAATAATGAGCCGCATGGCGTCTCGCCACCACTCAATTAAATGGTAAAAATGTCATTTCTAATGGCCTCTGGATACTCACTGGCATGTTGGCGAGGAAATAGCCGCTGCCGAAAAGGAGGCATTACCGGAAGCGAGGGGTTCATATCGGTTGTTCCTTTGAGCACTAACAGGATGTGACGAACTTTACACGACATGTCGGCCATATTGGTGAGGTCCAAACTCCACCCAGCTCCCTCCTCAAAGCAAACTTTTATATATTTTATTCCCAAATGTCCAAATATGCACAACGACAATTACTATTTTGACAAAAATAAAAAATATACAATGTATTTCCTATAAAAAGTGCAAATAAGAAAGTACATTTGGAATATAGAATATTATACCTCTTAATAGATACACTCCCCAATTTTGTTATGGCAGTCCCAAATCCCAAAATGTATTATCACATTCCCAATTATTAGACTATATGCTCTGTAAGAGTGTATGTTTATACACTTAAAAGAAAACAAATAATGAACAGTGGAACCTAAAAGAGCTTTTTATTTCATGTGAGGGCCCCCTGGTGGACCTTCAGGGCCTCAAGCAGCTGACAAACTTTGTCCTCAGTATCAGATCTGTAACAGAGAATAACCACTTAATGATAGGTTCAGATTTTTTTCAGGTCTCTCTTAATAGGCTACAATACCAGCATGCCTATATGTACATTTAAAGAGTTCTGGATCAATGTAGTTATCCCTTCTTCTTCTTGTTTTTAATGTGCCACACTGTAAACCTGTTCAGGCCCCACCTTTTTATGTACCACAAGACTGTTACTGTTTCCATTTGTTTATCTTATGTGTTACAAAACCACAACAGAGGACAAAATATATGTATGTATTTTTATTGTAATACACCAAATTAAAAGTCTGTAGAAGTAGATGTCAGGTCTCTCAGCACAATGCCTCCTGTCCCTCCTTTTCTGTCTGCTCAGAGCTGTTTTTTTCGAGCGGATCTGAGAGTGCCATCAGTTCCTTTATCTTCACATAACACTCACATTCTGGTGGGAACCAGTTTCTCTGAAAGAGAGATCAGATATCATCATACAAATCTTCATATTCCTCTGCAACTGTTAATTAATACTGTAGATTTCACCAAAAGTTGGTAAGTCACTGATACACCGGGAGCCTAAACTAATATCTTGACTAATATAATTTAAATAATTAAACATACTAGTGGAAGTACCATTAAACAAAGAACTCTAGAACTAAGTGGGGTACTATAGATGAAATTGACTTAAGTTTAATTAAATTATTCTGGTGTAAAAAATCAACTTTAATAGATAATAAATGAAAGTTAAAAGTGGCTCACTTAAAATGCACTTGAAGCAATGTTGCCACATTCCCAGATCTCAGCAATTAACTCGGTGAGTACAATGTTATTACTACCATATAGGAATGATGGCCAAAGCTATTTAAAATAAGGCCCAAGTCGTAGTAAACCAGAATTATCATTTAAAAATACTGACTTCCAAAAATGTTAAACCAATTAAAAGTAAAATATTTTTCTACCTTTAACGATTAACCTATTAGATGCAATTTATGTTATGAACATAATTTGCATCTAATTTGCATCAAATTGTGCACAGATGCCCACACACACACACACACACACACACACACACACACACACAGTGTTAGCTTGAGTCTGCTGTGTGAAGCACACCTGCAGACAGAGACGCAGGAGGCCTCCTCCATCACCATGCATCTCTAGTGATGTCAGGAACAGAGGCAGCGACTTCTCTGTAATTCTGTTTCCTGCACAAACACACACAACATAGCCTTTTTTTATCTTCATTACTCCTTAGCCCTGGAAAAGTATACAATAAATAGTGATTTCATGAATCTAACGTGACCTGTAAATAGTAAACCTCACATTTTTTGCTGTTTTATGTCTCTTATTTCTAAACAAATGGCAATAAACAGATACAATTATTATATGTAGCATTTCTCTAAATGTACAGTAAAGAATTTAATAGATAGTGACCTAAAAACAACACCATCTGTGCTAAAGGGTCTTGAAAAGGAAACACATTGATTCTGAGGAGCTCACAAAAAAATTGATGTTCAACATGAATGACAGTCTGTCAAGCTGAGATGAACACGCCACAGTTACTGACCTGCCAGGTTGAGGGAGATGAGAGTCGTGTTTCCAGGCAGAATAACCTCACCATCCCTGTGCTGCACCGACTGGTCCAGCAGGAGGTTCACTATCTCCACAGAATCTACCTGCAGGTGGAGAGAAGTAAACAAGTGCATGACAGCAATATGTTCAAATCATTGAGAACATCATTGCATCAGACAAACCTCATTCAGGGCAGTGCTTGATTTATCCTGCAGAAAAAAGGTAAAACAAACTAAATTATTAAAAGAAATATACTGTGTTGTGCATGCTTACAGTATGTCCACATACTTTGTATACAGACTCAGAAAGCATGTTTCTGGTACCTCCTGTGCAGATAGTTGTTTCTCTTTGCCCCCCAGCTTGCCACCTTTACTTTGCGGCACCTTTATATCAGACACTAGGAGAGATTTAAAGAGACAACAATGAAAAGATAAACCCCACCACCACCACCACCCCCGCTGTCAGAAGATAATTGAAGTATAGTGTTTATCTGTAACGGAAGCAATTACATTTCTTGTTTGACTTTGGGTTCTCTTTGTTGGCAGCTGGTTTCTCATCTTTTTTGGATGCTTCCTGTAAGTTAAAAGATCTCAAGATTACTTACCCCACAAGATTTACAAACCACAGGTGACATTGCAGCAACACCATAGTTTCACTTTTGCCATCCATTTTTACAGTTTTTTGGCATGTTACCTTTTTTTTGGAGGTGCCTTTGTTCTCCCCTTTGGTGCTGGGCACTGAGGGAAGCTGTTCAGCAGGCGATTGCTGAGAATCGACCCTAAAAGATGACTGCAAAAATAGAGCAAGAGAATCCAAAATGTGTTTGAATGCGTTTATTAGAATGTCTCATATGTGTCCTTGTACTTCTATACTTTCAAATGAGGGCATTTTTGCAGAGTAATGTTAGTCAGTCATTACTTTGATTTTTGATGTTTAGGATTAGGATTAATATTAAGGTAGGGTGGGTATTAATGTTAGACATTGCTGCACTTACAGACTGCATTCTTTCCAGAAGCAGCTTCCTCCTCTCCGTAACTTCTTCATGAGTTAGAGCAAACTCACCAAGTATCTGAAAATGGAAGTGGTTAAGATGTGGAGGCTTATTAAATTACATAATATAATACAATAAGCAGAATACAATTTAAAACAACTTCACCACTGATTTAAATGCATTATCTCCCATGTTAAAGTCTTTAATGTAAATGGATACCGCAGCCAGATGAGCAGCTCCTGAGTCTCCAATCTGATTGTTGGACAGTGAGAGAAAGAGCAACGCACGATTCAGCCGCAGGCCCTGAGAGACAAAACAGACACCTCAGCGGTCTTGAGGGGAACATACAGGGGGAATATGGAGTAAGTTCTGGGTTATACCTGTGCGATATATGTGGCGCCTGCATCCCCAATAGAATTGAATGCCAGGTTGAGTGACAAGAGGTTCTTGTTGGCAGATCTGGGGGTCGAGAGAGCCGTCCCAATTAGACGAGCACCCTCGTCTCCTAACCGGTTATTTCGCAGGGACAAGTGAGTGAGGCTTGACCAAAGAAACACACAACATGAATTGGGCACATTTGTGCTTCTATTTATGTGTGTGTAGGAGTGTGTGAGTCAAATTAAATCAAGGGTTATTTACTACTATGTGAGATATGTAACTACTTGGTGACTCACACGCTGTCTTCAGAGAGAAGAAGGTGGTAGCTCTGCTCTGGAAGAGGGTTGCCCTCCAGCGTCACAGAACTAACACAAAACAAAGTGGAGGGGAGGGATCAGTATTCCTCAGTGTTTGCCTAATAATGTTCAACATACTGTGGTGCAATTTTCTCTGCAACTCTACAACATTTTCTGACTTGAACTCAAATTTAGTTTCCCATTCTTCAACCCAGATTGAATTACGCCCACTGAGCAACAAAGCAACGACTCACAGTGTGAATGACAGTAGAATCCGCTCACCTGAGGCTGGAGCACAGTGATATTGTGTTCATGAGGGAGATTACCATTCGATCTGTCAGTCCCGCCTGCCAAAACCTGCAACACAGTGGACACGATTACACAAACAAACAAGAACAAAACAGTGACAGCTGTAACCCTGTAACAAGAGTAGAGTGCACCTCTCCACATCGACTCACTACTCACTGAAGGTTCTGTAGCTTGCTCAAGGAGGGAAGCATCTTCTGTAGCACTCTGGCAATCTGCTCATCTACCTTCCATCCTGTGTATATTTAAGACAGGTTATATTATGTTTTATCCAACATCCAGCAGAATGACATTAACTACACTGGGCCATTCTTGGTTGCAGACTGCTCAGGAAGTGAGAATTTTTAAAAAAAAATGTCAGCAGAGACAAATATATTTCTCTGAGATGTTTAGTTCTTACCAGAAACCTTCAGGCTCTTGGCACTGAGGGGGTCTTCGTTCTCCAGCTCCACTTGGAGGCATGGCTTAGACCAGAAAGGTGCAGCATTTATCTGTGACTGGCTGTCTACTGAAGGTGCAATTATGATAATTATAAGCAGACTGAAGCTGAGATTAAATAAAGGGCAATTACTATACATTGAGACTTCCTATATAAGGATCTATACAGCCCAGTAAAGTATATTTCCAGTGTACCAAATGTTCCTAGGTCTTCAGATTTTCTTATATTATATTTGTAATTACTCATTCAAGTGTCTTTATGTTCATAAAATCTGAATTTAGATCAGATTCAAGGTATGATACTTACAAAACTATAATTAATACAGAATAATATCAATAGTAATTCAACTAACGTCTACTTACATCAGTTTAAGACATCAGCTGCAGTGAACAAACAAGTCCTACCACTGAAAGATTATCACTGGAAAATACACAAGTACAGGATACAACAAGATAATAGTATGTGTCTGCCTGTCCCTTTGTCAGTGCAAAGCTCTTCAGATTGTTTACCTATGTCCTCTCCTTCAGTTTCAGTGGTGGAGGAGGCTGGTTGCTTGTTGCTGACAGCTGGGATATCCTTCATGTCCAGAAGAGCACAAAGCCCAGGGAAGTCAATCTCCGCATTGCCTGAGCACTGATATTCATCTGTGAGATAGTGGGTTTAAAGCATTGAGCATACAACTCTCGTCTGTTACCAAAGACAGCCTGATAATGTTACTTACCAAAGGTCTGAGCAGGCCATTTTTCATTTGGAGTATGTCCTAAAAACAACCAATAGACCAGAGTTTATTCCCGCTTAGCATGTCTCCCTTTTCTAACCACTTAGGCAGTTAAACTACCAAATTGAAAGTGAGTTACCATATAATACTTGTTACAACATAGCTAGTGATTCAGAGTGGTAATTCATCCCTGACATCTACTAAGATTATTTAAATGGTATAATCCAGTGTTTTCCTATTTCCCTGCCATCTGCCCAGCACATGCTAGGTTTCAGTACGGTCCACTCTGCTGTGACAATGATGTGAGTAAAGCTATTGAATGTGTGAATGCTTCGGTGCCTGTTTGGCATTGAAGGCTGCAGTTGTAAAGGCATTAAAACTGACTCCAAAGTTATGAATTATTCTTAAGACATCTTGTACACAACATGATGTCATGGCATCTAATGATGAATAGATAGTAATAAAGTTATTAAGATAGTTAAAAACTACTACTTATTTACAGAGTTGGAAAGTAAGTACATGTATTGTACTTAAGAACAATTTTGAGGTACTTGTACTTAACTTAAGTATTTCTATTTTATGCTACTTTATCATTCTGCTTCACTACATTTCAAAGGGAAATATTGTACTTTTTACTCTAACTCAATATAACACTCTGACATGGCCATTCTGCCGCCTTATGAGCACTTTTACTTTTGATACTGGTTAAGTATATTTTGCTGCTCATACTTTTGTAAATTATGAATGCTGGACTTTTACTTATAATGTAGTATTTTTATAGTGTGGTATTAACTACTCTTCATACTTCTTAAGAGTAGAGCTAATTTCAAAAACTGCATTGTGTATTTAAACCTGTCAAAATTAAATCCCACTACTTAGATTTAATATTTGCAGCAGTTTATAGTTATAACGTTCGATTTAATTGCAAGTTATACACATAATAATACAATACTACGTTTAGCCTATATTATTATTAAAAGCCTACATCTTATAATTTACAGATTACATAACATTTTTAAAAGTTGTCTCATCAATAACAGCTAGCTTAGCTGTTAATAGTCAAAAGGGGCCGGCTAGTTAACGTTGATTTCCGACCTGCTAATGAAAGACTCATCATCTAACCTGTGTTTTTCGAGGCTTCATCTTCTGCATTCGCCTTGTCTGTTTTCTCTTTTTGTCTCTTTCTAGACATTGCTGTCGAAATATAGCTATTTATATCATCAAATAAGTGAGCTAACGCCGCTGTTCTGCTAGCTAAATGAACTCCTGGGCGTCATTGGCGTTACTATGGTAACCAACTCTCTGTCCAATCCGTGGTTTCATCGCGAGACTTCTGGCTAGGTACTTGGAGCTTTTCCCTGCTTTCGCTCTTGGTATGTAAATTATCGTTAGTGTAGG
>LKNJ01003058.1:73445-112575 GCA_002120245.1 Maccullochella peelii | reverse complement strand
AGAAAAAAAACGTTAGCTTCCTTTTTTTGTTAAAATTTCACCTCATGCGCTCGAGGTAAAAAAGGTGGTCCAACACGCATTTTATGGTGATAACTTACCTGTAAGATACTAACACATGCCGACGTATTCTGTAACCATTATACAAGTAACTTTAAAAGTTGTTTTTGATACTTCTTGAAACGTTTAATTCGTGTTTTCCAGCTCTCGCTCTGTCTTCCCCATCATGTCCACATACCCTAAATGACAGTTGTTTCGGCCAGACTACTGGCTGAAGCGTGTGGGCGGGCTACGCTCCTCACTTCTGAGCTTGTGATTGGATAGTGGCGTCGTACAGTAACGTCGCTGATTGGTGCAAGCTTGTGTATGGATCGTACATTCACCCAATCAGGTCAGAAATGTGTTATTGGTATGAGTAAAGTTTTTTTGTGAGAATTAAAATGTAAAAAATATACTTAAGCCAAAGTATTGATCATGAATCCCGCCTGCATACTGTATTCAATATATATTACAGTATGAATTTATAAACCGAATAAATATTACAATTGAGGAGTTGACACTAACTCACCACAATGTCTATTAGTAGCTTTCGCTCGATTTCACACGATCTTCCTCAGCAGATGGCTGTAAAGTGACTTACATTATCCATACAGTATTTATTCCAGCATTGTAAACACATTTACACTAAACTTGTACATAGAAACTGTGCTGTGTGTATTGTTTATATATGTATTTCCATACCTACTCACCTGTACATGGTAGATATATGATTGTGTTTGCTTATCTTGTCTTGTTTGAGCTGTATGTCTATGAGTATCTTCCTGTACATTTGTTTTATGCTCTATTCGTATGCTTAAACATACTTGGCCAATAAAGTTGATTCTGATTGCGGTGAGACTGTTGATTCACTGCTGTTTTTCAAGGTCAAGTGTGAATTTTCAGTCTCAGCTTTTAAGCAAACATGGTCGAGAACTCCTTACAACTACTAATGGACCTTGTGGTGAGATTGTTGTATTAACTGCTGTTTCAAAGATCAAGAATTAACTTTCAATCTAATACGTAGCTTAATAAGATTTATTGCTTGTCTAGTTCTAAGGCCCAAAATCTGTTGTTTTTCCCTGGTGTCCATCTTTCTGCCTGCATTGATGTCTGATTCTGTGGGAGTTCCCATGGGAGAATAATGTGTGACTCAATGCTTTTAAGCAAAGATAAAGAAGAATGCACGACAGAAAACCCACGCCATCTGTGTCTATGAAACATGATAATGGAAAAATAAACCATGTAAACTTATGGTAAAAACACCCCATTCAGCAGTGCTCCAATTTGTCAGTCGGAATTTATTTAAAAGGAAAACACAAGAAACTCTGAAAGGATGAAATTCCAGCCACCCTGTTTTTCAGGACGCTACACGGCTCGCTAATTTGTCAGCTCCACTCCAAAATAGTTCACAAAAGGGCATGCAGGCCTATAAAACCTCCCACACCGGGAAGAGATCCTGGTGAAAGCAGTATACAGTAGATCCTGTGCCCCCCCCCTCCTCCTCCTCCTCCTCACCTCCTCCTCACCTCCTCCCTACTCCATGACTAAGTGATTTAGCCAGCTCTGGTGCAGGCCGCCTCTCACTTACAATGCCTCCCTGGGTTAGTGACAGAGTGGGGAGGGTGGCAGAGAAAGAGAGAAAACCCATTTACAATGCAGCTTACACACGGCCGTCCCCCCACAGACGGCGCCCATCCTTGGATTGATGTGTGGTATGCATAGTTTTTGGGTGCAATTTGGGCACCAGAGAGAGGAAGAAAGAAAGAGAGGGCAAGTCTGTGTATGTCGGAGGGTGTAGGAGGGGGGGGTTCAGGGCTCAGGCTGTCTGTTCTTTCGCCCTCTCTTTGAGTCAATAGTGTTCCGGCAGCTGAGGTTCTTTATGAGGGGAACAATCTGGAGGGTCTTGTCAGAGTGCCGAGCAGCTGCTGTTTTCTGGCGAGCTTCTTTCATGGACCACAGGCCTGGAGTGGGCTGGTGAATACAGGCGTGCCCTCCCACCCTCCTCCTCCTCCTCCTCCTCCTCATCATCACCCACCACCCATACCTTCTCCTATTCCTCATCCTCTCCCCCCCAAAACCACCCCTCACACTAGAAGCCCTCCTGCACAATGCCAGATGAAGAGTGGCACAGAGGAACATGAAGAGAGCAAGAGAGTGTTGTTATTGTGCGCTGCACTCCGCTTCGTCACCCGGGGTACCATCCTTCACCCCCGAACAATGCTTTCATGAGGTATGTGAAGATCATTTCGTATGACAAACACAGATGTTAAATTGTGTATTAAAACACAAGCCACAAAATATAGCTCAGACACATTGGCACCTGTGATCACATCTTTAAAACCTGATGTACGAGTGAACATTAGATTTTTTTTTTTTTGAATAGATCACAATAAAACCATAATGAGCCTGATTCAGGATAGATTGGAAGAGGCTGATTACAACAGAGCCTCTTGTATTTCTCCTGAGTGGGATTTTCATTAGCAGAACAGTGAGTTTGCATTTGCTTCCTTTCTGTCATTGATTCAGTTAGTGAGATCAGTAACACACGCTGCCTCCCTTCTTCATATAGTGCTCTGTTATAACTTTACATTCACTAGACTATAACTTAACAGTATGTCATTCTATTCAAGCAGCCACTCCAGAGAAGGACACTGCTGGCACCCCTTTGTCCCTTGCCCAGTTGCCGGTGTGGCAGGTGCAGCAGTGAACCTGCACTGGTTGGCTTCACGCTGGTGTTTGGCTTCAGTTTCCGACAGGCGTCTCCTGTTTAGCTGCTGTCTGAAGGCACCAGATTACCTGTGGTGTCCAGCTGCATGCATTTACACGTGCAAGCCGACACTGGGCACTCTGTGTGGTCTCTGTAATGGACACATGAAGGTCAGTTAAAAAACAACGTGTAGACAAGAAAAAATGCGTAAACAATAGATAAAACAGAAGTTTGTACATCCTGGCCACAAGAACACAGTAGGGCATAGCAGGCCCGTGTAGCTTCTGTTCATTGAATTTTTTCGATTCTGAAACAAAAATCAAACAAAGGAATTTAGGAAAAATCTCAGAAAATAGTTTTTTGCCTGCCTACAAAAATGAATCTCGAAAAAAAATGGGTTGGCTAATGGCTATGAAGGAATATGGCTCAAATTTCTGTATTTTCATTTGCAATTTCCAATTTATACACTTTTGCTTTACTCACCCAGGAATAAAAGCACAGAATAAAAGTCAAGCAAAGAGGGTTTTACCACAGGCATATTATTTCTACCTGACAGTGCCTTTGTGGCTAAAAGCTTTCCCCTCAAAGAGGACGCCTTGATGGCCTCCAACCAGTTTATACTGGAAAAGGGAGTCATCCTTCCGTCACAGAATCCCAACATATGCAAAACTTTACAACATTACATTTACCTTTACATTTAAGTGCCAGGTAACTGAGAGCAGTAGTGACTTTTTATAGATCAGTAGAATCACTTTGCCTTCCGTGATAATCACAGAGAGACAAGAAACATTTTGTGCACAGCACGTGTCCACTTTGGGTTTAAAGCAGGACCTCTAATAACGGCAGGGATTACCGTTGACCATACTATAATCAGCACACACTTTTGGAAACACCCGCTCTGTATGCATAAATCTCAGGATATGTCTAATTTTTTTGCTATCAACTCTTGATATATTTGAAAATAGTCCCATTTTGCATGGATTGGATTTTGTTGTTTGTTTCACAATCGAAAATCCAATGAACCAAAGGTACATGGACCATAGCAGGAACCATGTTCACATATGTCTGAAAATGATCTACACGTGTGCAGCATCCAGTGAGAGTCCCACCTGAACCAGCTGAGCATATGGCCTGCGTGGCCGCCGTGTCGACAGTTGTGACACCAGGTGAACCAGTTGTTGAACTGAGCAAGTTTGTTCTCCCTAGTCAAGTCCACCTTCTCATCTGACTTCCCTGTTCCTGTCAAAAAAAATATAAGTAAGTCAATTTAGCAATCAATAAAATTTGTCTGTCAAAATCTGTCAACGCTGGTATGAGTGACATTGCAGCAATGAGGAAACTGGACTGTCCACTGAACTCCCAGGTGAAATTGCCCCTAATTGCTGATCAAAGTCCATACATTCGCCCCTGTAAATGTTCCGTTAAGTATTATAGACACTTAAGCTGCTCCAAGATGCCTGCCTGTTACTGGAAATATCAGCTGAGCATCTGTGTCCACACAGGCCAGTTTACCTGGGCAATTTGAAACAGGTGTGCCCATGTTCATGAGGCAGAGGGCACATCGTGGCAGCGGTTTCCTGCAGCCGGGGCAACTGGTAACTTTTGACTTGGTAGGTGAGCCGCTGACACCGTACTGGCTGAAGCCGCGGCCCTGGTGAGGTATCGCTGAGCAGCTGTAGGAGATAGACTTCCCACAGAAGTTGCAGCTCACAAACACCTGTCGCCCAGGAACAAACACAAAGGTCGGTTGATAAGGACCGGTAAACATGAAGGTAAAACCAAGAAGCACACGCTCACCAGCTGTCTGATTTACACTTTGAGGGGAGAGGGAGATAAAACATTAGATAGAGCAATATAGCAATAGAGCAATAATCCCAACAAGCTTAACTGTGAATACTGGAATGCCAGTGATGCAGTTAGGTAGTGCCAAGTTTTGCTTGCAGCACCAGCGTACTCATAATCACACATAAAAACATTTTTAGTATTTGGCTTAACAAAAGAGTCTGTTATAGTACAGTATGTGTACCGTCTGGAACAGATTTCTCCAATGTAAAAAAGAGAAAACAAAGATCACTAACCACAACACAGCTTTTATGACAAGAACTGGAGAGCAGAGCTGTGAGTGTTATGAGCTTGGTTGACACGCTTCAAATTGCTTGGCACAAACGGCCTGTGCTGTAATAAACAGTAGAAGTGTCTTATTTTGTTATGAGGGAAGTCCTGTTTTGGGTTTGCCAGTGCCTTATCACATTAGAGTCCGTAGTGTGTCACTTCATGTCAAGATGCTGTAATGACATTTTTCTGATAGCAAACATGCATTTCCAAAAATTGTATCAAACCAAACTAGTAACCTATAATATAATGATTGACATTATCAAATACAATTATTTATGGATGCAACGTGATTATTTTCATAATAATTAATCAGTTTATTATATTTTGATTAATTCTTTGCTCTGTAAAAAATCAGGAAAGAGTGAATAATGCTCATGGCAATTTCCCAGAGTCATAGAAGACGTCTTAAAAATGCCTTGTTTTGTGTGAGCAACAGTCCAAAACCCAAAAACATTCAAATTACAGTGACATAAAACATAGAAAAGCAGGGAATCCTCACATTTGTGAAGCAAGCAAAGGTTTAATTTTCACATTTTCCATTGATAAATGACTCAAACAATTAATTGATCATCAAAACTGTTGTCATTTTTGGTCAGTTGATTTTGTTTCAGCACTAAAATTATTAAAAGAATCTTTACCTGGGCCAGTGGTTTGGAGCTAGGGTCCAGCTTGCCTCTGTGGATGTCAAACTCAGCCCGTTTGTGCCAGAATCTCCACGCATCCAACAGGTTGCGGTAGTTTTCAATCCAGCACTGGACTCGAGGGTCTTTCAACACTTCACCTGGGGAACCCTATTGGGAGAAATTCCTTTATTAGCCTTGTTTCACATTATCACTTCAGTTTACAAGCAGGACACGAAAACAAATAGTCAAAGTGTACTTGAACAAAATAGCTCAGAACCCTTCCCGAATACAGGTTTGTGTGTATGTACATATGTGAGGTATTACAATTACTGCACAGGTGGTGGATGCATTGTACACCGTGGTACTCTATTCAGGAGAAGGTTAGAACAGGAAGAAAAATAAAGCAAACCAAAAGTTGAACAGGTTGTTCTACAGCACTTTATACATTTACAGACCTGTTCCACAACTATAATTTGCTGTAGGATTTCTTTATGATAACAAGTGCATGAGAGCAAACAATTCCAGAGAGGTTTGCTTCATATTGTTCTAGGAGGTGGCAAGTGTGTTAAGAATAACAGCTTTTAGACATGAACAGGCTTGAACATGTGCCTCGATCTCTCCAAGGGTGCGATCAGATAGATAGATAGATAAAATACTTTATTGATCGCTTAAGGAACAAAACACCAACACGCACAAGAATGTAAGAATAAGAACACCAAAACACAGCCGTGACATGCCAGAACTACTACAGAGAGCTGTCACTATGATATAGAAGGTGCTAAATGGAATAAATGCAGATGTAAGGTGATTAAAAACTAAAAACAAGAAGCAAGAATACTGACACTGCGGATAATATACATAAAATACAATTAATACAAATGGCACAACACAAGTTCAAATGGCATTGTTCTCACCTCTTGCAATGTGTAGTTTTACAGTTGTGGTGGAGACGCAGGCATACGTGTTCAATATTTTGTGTTTGCTTGAGTATAATTGTAATTCATTTAAGAATAAAATTGATTCATAAAACAGTTTTAGGATTGTATCTGAGGCCAGATGTCATTTTCCCCATTAACCTGCTGACAGAGTTAAAGCAGCTTATGTTACTGTAAAACTAATTTGGCAAAAAGTGACTCAAATGCAGAAGTTCAGTATTTACCCGAGGGGTAAGCAGAGTTAAACAGGCCTGAGATCCGGTCTGGTGAGCAGTGGTTTTAAACTTGAGAAGAGAAGTGATATACTGAGGCAGGAGACCTTTATAAATAAAAATGAAAACATTTTACTCTCTGGGGTACTTCATTTAAATTAAGTGGATTATATTATTTATCTGTGTATCTGGTAGGTTTATTAGTCTTGTATTTATATTGTAATCTGCAGTAGATTTATAAGCATAAAGTATGTAAAAGTTTTGATGCAAACTACAAAAGTGAAAACTTTGTCACTTGGCCAAATATTTTTGTTGGAGGGCTGGATTTGGCCAACAAGCCACTAAACTCCTCCTCCTTTCCAATCATACTTGGTGTGAATGCGTTAAAGTACAAAATAAAAAAGACTATCTTTGCATAATTAGTCTGTTTGTGTACCTTCAGCATGCAGAAGCTGGCAGTCTGGACATCTCCAGTGCGGTCCACGTAGCTCTCCATAAGGTCTACGCCATCTTTAGTCAAACCCGTCAGCAGGATGCCCTCCAGGTTGCCCACCTCTTTCATCTCATTGGTTAGCTTGTCGATGTATCGAGGCAGCTGCAGCCAAATACCCCACAGATATTCAGCTCATCAAATCAGAGAAGAATGCAACATAATCATGCACTTCTACAGAAATTCAACAGGGTATGACTTGCATAGCCACAGTGTGGTATCATCAGGACATAATCTGCTGTTGAAAGATTGGCTTTGTTACCTGTGCGTCGCTGAGAAACATACAAGCAAAGGCTACTCGGTCCCGCACAGCAACACTGCTCTCATGCTGAAATACAGACAAAGAATTTCATCGTCTCTTGGCATTTCAAATAAATATTTTTGGATCACAATTTGGCTTCAATTTGCAATGTGCTTCTTACATTCAGTACATAGAATATGTGTCTCCATGTTGGAACTATAAATTCTATCTTAAAAAAAAAATCAATTCTAAAAGCCAAGATGGCACGAAACAAAGTCAAAGCGACCGACTAAATGTTCTTATTGTGGAGTCATCACTTCTAGCCAGGAAAAGGTCTAAAGAGAATAATAAATGTGACAGCAGCTGGTTGGCCAGAATCTGATGCAACTGAGGGAGGAAAAAAAGCTTCTCTTCCTGTGCACCTGTGGATTTTCCCAATAAAGACCACTGGAGTGTTAACTACCTATAAATCACTGTGTTAATAATAACGTAAACGTTTTCATGAAGTGGGAACAAAGACTGCCAATTTAAACTTTTTTCTTTTCTTTTCACTAACTTTCCTTGTGTTTGCAATAGAGCCATGAAATTCCATGACAGTAAGAGATCCAATACCAGCACGCCATCATAGGCTCCAGGCTCACTGGTGAGAAAGGCAAACATGACACAAAGGTAGGGGTTCTTCAGCTGCAGCCTCAGGGAGCTGCACATCTCCCTCCACAGGGAGGACTTCTCGTCGGTGTAGCCTGACAGAGCCATGGCAACCACATTCAGATTCAGGTCACCTGTGAATACGAAGAAGTCAGACAAGCAGGTTTGTTTACTATCGGCAAAGTCTTAACTGTACTTGCAGCACTGTGGGTCAGACAAAAAATCTTTTTTGATAAAGTGTCTGAGACAACAGTCCAAGGTGAGGTAGCTTTGTGGCTAAATGAAAAACAAGTTCCAAGACACAGGAAATACTTTAACAAGCCTTGTTTTATGGTTAGCTCACATTAAAAACAACTCCATTACTCTTTGGTGATGCTGCAACCTTCATCAGAGAGTAGCATTCAAAACCAAACTAAAGAAAATGATTTAAAGCGCCTAAAATCCCTTTCTTTTTCAGAGGTACAGACAGCTTGTTGGTAATGATGGTCATGTACTGTTTATTTATTATTTATATTATAAACTGTGTTTATGAAGGGTTTCAAAAGGCCAAAGTGATGTAAAACTGATTCAATCACTGACTCAAAACAAAATGTTCTTTTTCACACTTTGGATTTTTGTACAGATTAAACAAACAAGATCCAACATGTTAATTAGTGAGCTTTAGAGGAGCTGGTAGGTGGATTTTGGACAGAGCCGGGCTTCGCTTTATGCTAAGCTAAGCGTCTTGTGGCTGTAGCTTCTTGTTTCACAGACACATATAAAAGAGATTTTGATCTTCTCATCTGACTCTCAGCAAGCACCCAAAATTTCAAACTACTCTTTTAACATTAAACTAATGGTAAAATTGTACATTTTAGCAAAATGAAATAAAATACTTTAGAGCTGCAACAATTAGTCGATTAAACGATTAGTCAATTGAAAGAAAATTAATTGGCAACTATTTTGATATTCAATAAATCGTTTCAGTCATTTTTCAACCAAAAATGTCAAACATTTGCTGGTTCCAGCTTCTTAAATTAAAGGATTTGCTGCTTTTCTTTGTCATTTATGTAAGTAAATGAAGAGTCTTTGGGTTTTGGACTGTTGGTTTGGACAAAAGAAGCAATTTGAAGATGTCACTTTGGGTTCTGGGAAATTATGATAAACATTTTCCTAATTTTTTTGATATTTTGTAGACTAAAGGATTAATCAGTTAATCTTGAAAATAATCATTAGTTGCAACCCTAAAATACTTAATTACTTAATTTACTTTAATGGCTTTCTCTGCAAAAGTAATGAAGGCAGTTTTCAGATGGCCAGCAGATTATATCCCACTAGATATTTAAAAAAAACAGGCTGGGAACATGTCAAACTAAACAGAACCGCTATCACAAAAATGTTCATATGTTTGTATAATAATGTAGATAAGAATCAGTGCATAAGTCAGAGCTGGTGTTTGAGAAAAATATCTATAAGTGTCGAGAAGGCTCTCTTGACACGCCTTATCTAATGAATCACCCCATCAGTCATGATCGGGAAACACTCATTAGAACACACAGCAGAAAAGCGTTTGACCTACATTGGTGGAATTTTTCTCAGTCAAGACGTGTGTAAACAACAGCCTTCGCTCTCCATTTTCATTAAACCTCAGTGTGAAAAGCACTGCAGCTGATAGAGGATGAGTGTTGTTGAAAAACAAGGTCCTCCTGCTGTTACATTTTTCAAATTCTTTAAGACTTTAATTTAATTTGTTAGAGGGCTCTGAAGAAAAGAAAAGGCACTTTATATTTATCAGAATAGTACAATAATATATTTACCACATTTCTGAACTGTTTTTGACCTGAACAACCTGAAGATGATGAGGCTAGTTTTTCCATGCTTTTAAACACACTCTAAACCTGAGTCCTGGGTCAACACAGCTTTATAATTATTGCTTACAGAGGCAGATCACTGTGAAGTGTAAATCAATGGGATCTCAAAAAAGGTGGTTTGAAAAGTTTGTGATTATTTCATTGCCTGGAATTTTAACTGCTTCTGCTTCATTTTGAAGCTCTACATTATTTAATTTAGCCAAAAAAAAAAAAAAAGTAAAAGACATACGACCAAGCACATTAGAGCTGCAACGACAAGTCAGTAAATCAATATGTTGAAAGAAAATTAATCTGCAACTATTTCGTTAACTGATTAATCATTTAAGTTGTTTTTCAAGCACAAATGCCAAACATTTGATGGTTCCAGGTTGTCAAATGTGAGAATTTGTTGCATTTCTTACATTATGGCAAATTGAATATATTTGGGTTTTGGACTGTTGATGACATTTGATGACGTCACCTTGGGCTCTAGGATATTATGATGGGCATTTTTCACTGTTTCCTGATGTTTTAGACACCAGATGATTTACTAATTAATCGAGAAAATAATCAGCAGATACTCGATAAGGAAAAAATTCGCTCTTTGCACCCCTTATGCACATAAATTAGCTTATATAAAGCATTAAATGTGCATCAGTGTGCTTCAGCTTCAAAGACACACCTGCTTCCTATCCCCCTCCTCTCCCTACACCCTCCCCCTAACCCTCCACAGTGCTGCACTCACTCACCCTTCTCAGCAGTGGCTCCCTTGTTGAGGATCTGGATGGCCCGGCGGATGTCCAGGTTGAACAGAGCCACGGCAGCTGCCCGCTCCCACTCACGCTCCTGCTCCAGGGATCGCAGGAAGTTCTCCACGTCAATGTCGGAACCCCGGCTGATCCAGCCGCAGAGCCGCAGGGCGAGGCAGCGCTCCTCGCTGAGGTACCGCGGTACATCTGTCTGCCGGTCGGATCCGCTCCAGCACTTGCGGGTCTCTGTTGTGCCTGGAAGAACCAGGAAGACATACACAGAACATTCAATAAGTCAATTATCTCAATTTGCAATGTACGATCAATGGTACGATCAGGATAATACACATCTTAACAATATTTACAAATACTATTTAACCAAGGTCTGATTCTTCTTCACAAAGTGTATTTTATCATATTACATTTTCAGGTTACGATCAGCGTGAGTGACTTACCTGAGCTGGTCTTTACAATGTTCTTAATACCCGAGTAGACCACAGACTGTTTGTTCCCCTGCAGTTTCAGCTCCATATCCTCTGCACACTGCTTCATATGTGATACTTGTATAGGAATTGTAACTGATATTGCAGTTCAAACAACATAGTGATAGCACAAAACAGGGCAGATCAAGGTGCACAAGAAGCACATTTACTACAGAACAAGACTCAAATTGAAGCTGGACTAAAGTAGGATAACAGTTCAGACATTTTTACTAATTACCAAACAAGAATTAATACTGACTATAGAAGACTAAATTCCCAGTCTAGGATATATGGAGCCATGTTGTAGGTTCCTAACTTACATACAGTTTTTCTGCCTTTTAACATATAACCTTATCGTGGCACATAAAACAAGGATGTTTTCACCAACACCACCAATTCTCATCAGGATTGTCTCATTTTTATACAAACAAATTGTACACAATCAAAATAATTTGAAGGATGCTATACTCAGAAATCTAGACAGTGACTTTAATAATAATCTATTTAATGACATTTTAATTACCTGTATTAATAACTTTCTATAGATATTATGTACAATAATAAAATCTACATCTACTAAAGGCAAAAAGACTGTGCTGCACAGCTGATAGATAGACCAGATAGCTGTGAAAAAGGAGAGATAAGCACAACTATTAAACACAGCATCTTTGCAGAATTTTTTTATATGAAGCTGAGTTGCCATATCAGTTTGTTATTAGTTTTGTTTTTTAACTGTTTTGTTTATCAAAACCCAGGTGTACCAAATCACAGCAGTTTTGCAATGACTGTTAATATAAAAACAGTATTACTGCCCCACTAAGCAGGTATTTCCACCACTTCATTGTCAAGAAGGATATAGAACAGATCATACCACAAAGACTGGAGCTGGGGATCGTTCCCTCCCGCCAGCAGGTGGTTCCTCCACACCTGGACGGTATCGTGCCCGTACCTGGACTGAGCCCTCTGCCTCATCTTAGTGGCGATATCTTTCTCAATCACGCTCTCCACTCCTTCAGCCCCATCCTCGAAGCAGTCGTACAGGTGTCTGCCGCACGCCCACATGAGCGAGGTGGTGGAGCTCCAGGCCAGTGAGATGCGTTCGAACACGGTGAAGTCAGTCATGACGCGGTTGGCTGCTGACACCACCACCATGCGGTTCTGAGAGGACGGATGCCAGGCAAAGCTGCCAATCTGGCTTTCACAGGGCTGCACGCTTCGCTCGATGATGGTGGGCTCCGTCTCATCGCCGATGGGTGTAGGAGTGTGTTGCATGTCGTACAGGCGGATGATGTTGCTGTCACGTGTCAGTGTGGCCAACAGACCGGTACGGGTTGGACACCAAGCCACCTAAAATGAGAAAGGAAAGAATCACGTTATTAACCACCAACTTTCTGCCTATAAAATCTACTATATTTAATATCTGACCAACAAACTACATCTTCAGAATCCAAAAAAAACGTTTCTTATCCCAATTTACCTGGACAGAGCTCGAACATTTTGCTCATCTCCTCAAAAACAAACTGCATTATACCTTAGTGAGTGGTTTAGGCTGCTCAGTGAGTGTGAGCACGGGCTTCTCAAACTTCCTCAGATCCCAGATGGCCACCTGGCCCTCAAAGAAAGAGGCCACTCGATCGTGGAAGTGTGGGTCGACTGTAACCCCCTGGATGGCCTTGGTGTTGACAAACGTTTTCTGGCTTGTGTTTCTCAGGTCAAATATTGCGAGGTTCCGGTGCATGCCAGCCAACAGCAGCTTTGGGTCACGAAGCAGCCAGCAGAGGGACAGGCAAGCATCGTTCTGGCCTAACTCATACAAAGGTTTGGTCACTACTGTGCTTGAGTCTAAATCCACAGATGAGAGACGAATCTTCTCAGCAGCTACGCTGGCCTCTGGGGAAAACTTACTGCTAATGTCCCATATGAGGACAGAGAAGTCTGCCCTGTGCTTGTCCAACCCAGCAGCCAGCAAGTTGCTGTCCACCGGGTTCCAGGCTAAAGTGTTGCATTGACGGGCGTGCTTGGGCACAAACTCTTTCCCCACCAGCTCTTTACATGTGGAGTTGTGGCTCTGACCTAGGCTGGTGAGCACCACTCTACCGTTGGCTTGGCCCACAGCGAGCAAACACTCAGGCTCATGCTTTGGGTACCAGGCCACACATTTCATATAAGGGGTGTCAGAGTTGATGGCTAGTAAAGTAGCAGCAGTTTCTTCAGACAGCGGGAGAGTGCCAGCCTTGGTTTCTGCGCTGCCCACAGGTCCAATGCGGTACAGTCCCAGTTCAGAGTCACAGATGACATAGCGGTCCGGGTGGTGGGGTGACCACAGGATGTCCGGCTTGGAGCCACTCATGATTCAGAAGCAGCTAGAAGGATCTCAAGGGAATCTGCCTTCTACAACCTGGAAATTGGACAGATTGACAGAAATTATCCCATGGATAAATAATAGGGACACCACAGTAATATTACTCACCACACTTTACTGAAATGGATGCAGGCTGGCAAATACACAGCACTGAGGAACCTCATAAACATGTTAAAGTAATGTTAACGTGTAAATTAGCAGCTAAACTGTTCTGTGTTGTTAAATCTCAGCGTTGCTGCTGTCGATTTCAAAGCTTTAACGTGATGTCTGAAAGTTGCAACCTGTTGCTAACTAGCTAGTTAGCAACGTATTTGTTTGAAATAGAAGAGCCGTGTGAAATAAAAGGTGCAGGTACTTTGCTGCATGCCAACGTGTTACAGTCGGGAAAACTAAAGTTCAAAGTTTGTTGACATGCTAACTTAACTAAGCTAATGCTAACGAGTGAATCACGAGCTAAAACATGACCGTTTAGCTAGCAGTCGAAAACATTAGCTAACACTTTGCAATATTAACGATGCTGTGTTACTTACCAACATACAGAGTGTTTAAATGAGCTGGTGAATTACGATTTGGAATACACATGTCGGGCAGGGACTCTTCTTCGAGCCCCACTGAATGTTGTGTGTTACACCAAAACATGTCCGTGATGATAGAAATGTCAGCTACTCAAAGTTCCGGTTAGGGTTAATACATCCCTGCAGTTTACCACCAGAGGATGCTGTAACCAAAGTGTATGAAAAAACGTAGAAAGGGAAGAAACGAACTGAGTTCAAATCCCATCGCAATGACACGCAGATCATCAGAATATTTAGATAATCGAATAAAATGATTACTTGTGTTTCCGGAAAGTAACCAGCGTTTACAAGCAGGCTACTACTAGTTCAAATAAGGTTACCATCTGTGCTGTACAAGGGAATCACACTATACTACAACTCATCTGGCTTTCACATTAGTGGGCGTCAGTGGAAAAGTAAAAATAATCTCATTTGGGACTTTTACGCACAGCATCCAAACAATCTCCATGCGCAACAGCCCAAAAAACAATCCAGTGAGGCAAAACTGTATTAACCCTATGTGAAAAGTGACTTAATGAGAATAAGAAGCAATGGAGTAGTATGTTTATTATAGGGTACTTTATTTTGATATAGCCTAATTTGAGAGATTTCTTGTCTGTGGTGCTCAGTGGTAACTTTTACTACTAGGAATTTAGTGTGTCAGTGAACAGGAGAGTCGGCGAGTCATCAAGCTCTGAAGTGGACCCGCGATGAAATGTTGGAGCGGCCCCAGAGCCCCCAGAGTACACACACAGTTCATCAGCTCATCAGCTCATCTCATGGTCCTCAGTTTATCTCAGCCCGGTTTACAGGACTTGATTCCGCGGCGAAATGCCACCCAAAGAGACACAGCTGACTGACTGGACTACAAGCACCGACTGCAGCTAAATGAGATTCTAGGTAAAATATTTAATACTTTTATTGTTTTTGCATGCCCAATACAGTATGCACTTTTCATTTAGTAACTCGCTGTGCCATGTTACAGTTTGAATGACAACTTTAATGTGTGTACTACAGCTTAGACAAGTCATGAGGTTCACAGTCAAATAAGTCAGGACGTTCTTTACATTTAGCGATGCTTATTTACTGTACATGAACTTAATTTCATTATAGATTATTTAAATGTTACAGTATTTGAAATTTGTTTGGACTGTTTCGTGTTTGCACTGATTATTCTGGCTTTACATACATTTACACTCTAATATTGCAAGCATTTTATGAAGTACATTATCAGTATCAGGAACAGTAGGCCTATAATTTGAATTAATATATTTTCATTACTGTCAGAAACTGCAGCTTTACAGCTCCCTGTTTGGGTGTGGTTAGTAGGATGCATGATAGTAACATATAAAACAGGTGAATCTTATGATAGTGGCAGAATATTTTGTGCTTTGCACATACTGTAAGTTTATGCACCTCAGTACGTTGTCGTATAACAGGCTTTGCTACTGCTTTCTCTGCAAGGATGGACATTTTGCTGAGGGGAAACCTGAGGAGAGGAGTGGGGCTCTGCCTTCTGCTGCTGGCTCTCGTTCACGAGGCCACAGCCCAGAGAAGAAAGACAGGACGTAGGAACAACTACAGGCTGCATGACGATGGAGGAAATGGTAATTCTTTATATGAGGCATCCACATGTTGGTGGGGAAGGTCAGTCACTGGATCCTGTGGGTGTAACAGACTCCAGGTAGGAGGATCAGACATTCACCAAGCAACAGCCACAGCTCAAGGATTAGAATAAGAATAACTTCAATCATTATGTGCAACATTTATAGAAGAGTTTGAGAATAATGCGCCTTTGTAATTTTGTGGCAAGAAATTAGTTTTATTTAAAGCCCCCATTTGTAGGATCTGAAGATTTTGGGCTTTAGCGACTTCTAGTGGTAGTATCAAAGAAGACACTGTGGCAGACAGCATTGCATGCTAGGGCTGCAATTATCGATTATTTTCAGGATGTTTTAAACTATTGATAGTTTTTTAAATTAATAAATGAATTACTAAGTGTATAAAATGTCAAAAAATAGTTCTTCCAAAGTGTTGTTTTGGCTGACCAACAGTGCAAAACCGAAAGATATTCAATATTCAATAACCAAAAACATTGTCGCTTAACTTTCTGTTAATCAAAAAATCAATTAATTGAGTAATCATTTCAACACTACTACATGTTACAAAAGTTCTATACATAGGGGACATACCAGTATATGGCAACATCCTACTAATACCACTCTTGCATTTCTATTAATAGTTAGGTATGACTTATCTACTAGAAGGACTATGCAGTTGCAACCTTCTCCAGATTATCTTCCTCTACACAGTTTTGTGAATCTTTACATTTGCCTAAGGTTTTGTTTCTTTCTCCCGCAGGTCTGACATGTTCACTGGAGGTGGCTTTCATCCTGGACAGCTCGGAGAGTGCGAAAATGTTCTTCTTTGAGAAGCAGAAGGCATTTGTGTTGAGCTTCAGCACACGTCTCTCTATGCTGCAGGTAACCGGCTGGACGCTGAAGATGCGAATGGCTGCACTTCAGTACAGCAGCTCCGTGTCCGTAGAGCACCGATTCTCAGCCTGGAAAGACCTGGATTCATTTCACCATCAAGTCAGCACCATGAACTACATTGGCCATGGCACATACACCACCTACGCAATCACCAACGCCTCGCAGCTGCTGGTGCAGGAGACGCCGGCGGACAGCGTCAGGGTTGCAGTACTGATGACTGACGGGGTCGACCATCCCCGCAACCCTGATGTTATTTCAGCTGCAGCAGAGGCCAAAGGTCATGGCATTAAGTTATTCGTTGTAGGTTTATCATACATCGCCCAGCTGAGTCAGAATATTGCCAAGCTCCGGGCCATCGCCAGCACACCTGCTCAGCAGTTTGTCCAAAGTCTTCTTAATCCTCAGCTGGAGGAGAGGCTGCTCAATGAGATGGTGAGTGTTGACCTCAGTTAAGATAGCACCTGTGTTGACATGAGATTTTTTTAAAACCTATGTGTAGGATTTGAAACTCTGAAACTCGAACAATCAAAAATGGAGTCTTAAGGTTTTCACAAGAAAGCAGCAGTGTTTGCAAATACTGTTTGACCTAAAGTACATCCGGTAGACCAGTGGCTCTCAGGATTGGGACCCTACATGGGGACGGAAGATAAATCTGAGGGGCCTGCAGGAAGTTAATTAAAGGGATAAAAAAAATTTATGTTCCATTTTTACTTTTATAAATACTGGATACTTTCACCTCTTCTGGCCTCTAAAAACTAAAAACCCTTCAAATAAAAAAATCTGAAAAGGAAAATAAATATTTTTTTGGTTTCCTATGATTATTTTTTTTAGCATGTCATAACCATTGAGGGGTCACAAGTAGACATAACTTTAAGCCAAAAAGGGGACCACTGTGGTAGACTGTTGACAGCTAGAAGATGCTTCAGTGAATCTCAACCATGTGCCATTGATGCTCAAGAGAACAAAACACTGCTGTTACACCATCTGATTTCATGAATTATCTTCCACTTGTTTGGTTGAAACTGCAAAAATCCCTGTCATCAGCTGTTGTTGTGTTTGCTTGGATTGAAACCATGCTTGCTTCTTGTCCCTCCACATGGTTGAAATGCAGGAATGACCTACTGCACACACAGCAGTTCATCATAGTGACGTCAGCAGCATGCAGCTTTTCTTCCAGAGTGTTTTTATTCCCCCCTTCTTCTGCACTTTCTGTCCTCAAAGCAGGTTCACATCTCATGGCCACAGTTGGTGTCTGCACGGGATGGGGGGTGGGCTTTCCCGCCTGCTTTGCATTTTTCCACACACACAGAAATGTTGGGGTCAAGGCCTGGCTGTCTGAGAGAGTGGCATGGCTTGTTCTGCTTTCCAGAAATGTGTGATATTATTCATTCACATTTATAGCTTGCAAGAAAGACTATATATCAAAATAGTGTTGAGGGAAGACAATATCTAATACGAAGGTACCAAGGTTTCAACAAAACTAATAAATTGATCTTTTCTGTGAGTGAATTGCCTTTAACATTTTTTGTCTCGTGTTTTGCATGCAGAGTGCAGTCGCATTTGAAGGGGTAAGTCTTTCAATGCAATCCAGCATTGTACAGCATTTGATTAGTGTAAATGGCAGCACTGACTTTGTATGTTTCTCTCTGTTAGTGCCCACAGCCTCAACTGTGTTTGTGTGAAAGTGGAGAGAGGGCCCCCCCAGGAAGTCCAGTGAGTATTTAGAAATCACCTTTACCAAAATTATAGGATAGTCACTTTGTCTGGGTTGCTCTGTATTTCACCATCTTGTCTTTCAGCATCTAACCAGTGAACTATTACTAATTCCAGGGTAGAAAAGGGGACTCGGGCTTCACAGGGGCACCTGGTCTAAAAGGTGCGAGGGTAAGTCATGACACACACAAAGAAGCAAACTATTTTAGTGTCTGAATTTATGCAGCTCATTGTGAGTTGGCTTCTTTTTATAAGGGAGAGCCCGGCTCGAGCGGTCGACCTGGAAGTGACGGTCCAGAGGTAAATAAAAAAATTAAAAATTCTCTCTAACTACCAAGTGACATGCTTCTTATCGGATGAAATGCAGATTTTAAAACTGCTTCACCTTTTACAGGGCCGTCCAGGTTATAAGGGCAACAAGGTGGGTGACATCTTGCTTGAGCGACATGCTAATCAGTTGTTTTATTTTCATCAGGTAAACTGACATGTCCTGAGAAAATAAGCGGAGGGTCTAATCTTGTGTTTGGTCTTTTAGGGGGAGAGAGGAGAAAGTGGCACACCTGGGGAAAAGGGTGACACTGTATGAACATTATTAGCTACTTTATTTGAATCAATACCACAGACTTTGTCCTCATAATGAATTAAGTGTCATTTTGCAGGGACCTGAGGGACCTCCAGGCCCGCGAGGACTGAAGGGAGAACAGGTAGAGCACAGCCAGATATCTTTTTTTTTAAATTGAACGCTAACAATTGTGAATCTTGGTTTGATCATTTTAAACCCAACAAATAAAGGTTTTGCAGCTTAATTTCATATATGGAAAAAAGCCTCTCCTGCCTTTTTGTTTGTCTAATATATAGAGCATATTTTATGGGCTACCTGCTGATTGAAAGTATATTTCCTTGCTATTTCATGAATGAGAAGCAGGAGTAATGAAAACAAAATGATAAAAGAAAAATGTCAGGAAAATACTTTGAATTAAAATAGTGACAGTTTTTAGCCATGCTAGCAGCTCGGCTCTATGGATGGCAATGTCGCTCCACCACTTTGGTCCAGACAGAAACATCTAAAAAATTATTGGATGACTTGCCATGAAATTTTGTACAAACATTCATGGTCTGCAGAAGATGAATCCTACTGACTTTGGTAATGCCTTGACTTTTTTCTCTAGCGACACCATGAGGTTCACATTTGTGGTTTTGAGTGAAATGTCTCCACAGCTGTTGGATGGATATAGTCATGAAATTTGGTTCGCACATTCATGTCCCCCTCAGGATGAAGTCTAATAACTTTCATGTAGCACCATCATCAAGTCAAAATTTTAATTTGTCATATACTTTAAATACCTGCAAAACTAATGACATTCATCGGCCTGAGCTGTACTTTGTATTTGGTGCTAATTACCAAATGTTAGCATGCTTTAAACTCAGATGGTAAAGATTATACCTGCTAAACATCAGCATGTTAGCATTGTCAAAGTGCATATTAGCATGCTGATGTTAGCATTTACAAGCATGGCTGTAGACTCTTAGTCTTGTTTAAATAATTTAACTTTTTAAAGTTTTTAAAATTTTAATTTCATCATCACTTTGATCAACTTATCATTAATTTAATCATTTTACCATTTGTCATTCCAGTCCACACCCGTTTTTTCAATTCAGAAGCAATTTCATTTTTTTATTTCAATTTTTAATTGTTATAATTACATTTTTTGTCCCTCATCCTTCACGCCCCTGAACATACAGTTTACCTCCTGCTGTCCATATTGATACACAGACATCAGACAGTCACACGTTCACTCTCCCAATATGAAAAATGGAAGTGGAATTTGTCTCTTATTCATCTCTGCACTAATGGAATGTGAATATTGGATTATGGGTAATCCTGATACTAATGTGGCTATCCAAAGCAGTGAATCCAGGCTTGCAGGATATTATTCTTTTGCAGGAACAGACTTTGTGTGGTGGGATTAGTGCAGGGACCTGGCCGCCCAGCACCACTCTTCCTCCTCTGTGCTACTGGCACAGTGTCAATATAACCATGTTATTTTGTGAGCTTGGCCTGAGAATCAAAGGACATGAAAGCTGTGAATGTTTATTTAAATCCTGCTGTAATTTCCATTCAGTGGTGGTGGGTTGGTTTTGACTTTGGTCATACAATGTGGGGGCTTCATTTTAAATTCATAGTTCATGGTTTTGTGCTGCTGGATTTAAAATGTTTTGTTGCAAAATAAAGAAGTTGTTCAGGTAAAAGCAAGAGATACTGTTTAGTATTTTGATTGAAGTACTTGTATGTTGCATTGAGGGATTGTATAAGATTTTAAATTTGTTTTGCAGGGAGCAAGAGGACTACCAGGAGACATGGGTCCTGATGGCCCAGCAGGACCTAAAGTAAGTTTCCCCAAGATCTCAAGATGCATTGAAATTTGAAGAATTTTCAACTCTTTCAACTGTTGTCATTTCTGTGCTGAAAGTTTCCAGCAGCAACGGTTTGATTGGCTGCATTAAAGTAGAGGCACGCTGAAATCTTACCACTCATATAATCTGATTGTGAGGATAAAGTCATAATTAATTTGGTTATTCTCGAGCAACATTTCATCTCAACATTTTTCTCCTAATATTCAGACTTTTTTGAGAATATGATTTTTGATTTGATTTGATTTACATTACCCAAGTGTATCCAGTAATACTGCATTGTACTGATCACAGCCTGCTTCCTGCTAGATTCTGATTTGTAAACCTGTTTTGTTTTTCTCGTCCCCTTTTGTCAGAAAATTTGAAAAGACACCCCGATAGATATTAAAGGGATAGTTTGACATTTTGGGAAATACAGTTATTCTCTTTCTTGCCAAGAGGAAGCTGCTGGCACCAGTATGGAACTAGAGCCGGGAATCGGGAGAAAGGCAATCATCTTAGCTTAGCTTAGCATAAAGACTGGAGGTAGGGGGAAACAGCTAGCCTGGTGCTGTCCAAAGTTCAAAAATACACCTAGGAACACCTCTAAAACTCACTAATTAATACATTGTACCTTGTTTGTTTAATATGTACACAAACAGAAATGTAAAAGTTACAATTTGTGGTTTTAGGGGGAGTTAGATGTAGAAACTACTTCTTGGTGTACAACGGTTTATCCATCCACCCAGCACTTGTGTACAGCATCTCTACTGGTTGCCTGGCAACCTCAATGTGATGCCAAGTAGTCACTGTGTCCAGCTGTTGTTCACCAAGAAATAGTTAGAGCATGCAACTCCTCGTAAGCATATTTCCCAAAATGTTGAACCATTCCTTTGAGGTTGAAAGAGCGTTTTTTAAGAAATTAATTTCATTTTTTGATGTGAAATTTCCTCCGTCTTCTGTCAGTAAAAGCATGATTATTTGGTCAACCAAAGTTATTTAAGATAATTTAGAGATTTGGGGTTATTTTTCCTCAATAGTGAGAATAGTGAGAATAGTCAGAATAGTGCTCCCCAGACACTTTCCCACACAACATTTGTATTGTCAGACAGCAGTATTGAAAAAGAGACGACATAAAAATGACCTTTAAAATGTGTGCCCAAGGCTAATAAGATGCTGATGCCTCCATCACCACAGGGCTGTGCCGCAGCCTTTTAACAAAGATGTCTTTATACAGATGAAATGTAATGTGATTAATAGCACATCCAGGAAAAGTCCAGATATTAATCAAGAGCAAGTTCTGCAGAAGGAACAAAGGACTGGTCTTTATTTCCTAAATGTCATAAAAGGTTTAAACAAAACTAGAAGCTTCACTGATAAAGAGAGGAGTGTAATGTGTATTTTTATAGTATTTTCCATCAGATATCACTAAGATAACACTGTAAATGACACAAAATTAATTTTAAAAAGCTGTTCACAACATTTATATATTAGTGTTACTTAAGGATGTGAATAGGTTGGACGTGGATGGTGGTTATTTTGTGTATATTCGTGATTTTGGTTGAGTTTCAAATCTCTCTGTTTGTGTACTGTACAATCTTGCAACATAAGGTCAACATTTTCTCGAGACTGTCCTTCAATTAGTGGATGCAGGTTTGAGCAATTATGAGGCGATACAAGGCAGGAATGAAGACTTATTTTTATTAATTTAAATGCAATTTAAAATTAGATGGCACCCTGTTCATGTTACCGTGTGAGGTATAAAAAGGGAAGATGACTAGATGCATTTGGTCACTATTTCTCATTTAATTTCACATTTTGTCGACCTGTTTGCAGTGTTGAACTGCCATCACATGACATGCAAACCTATGAACTTGTTTTCTTGTCACAGGGGGACAGAGGCCCCAGTGGTGCTTCTGGACCACCAGGGGACATTGGTATCGGATTCCCAGGAGCCAAGGTAACTCTGTTATATTAACATCACCATAAAAAACATCCTCTACAGTCACATAATCTTCCTCAAATCAAATTCATGCCTAAATGTGTTCTTAAGGGGGTGAGGATGGATTGTATTTTTCTCTGTTCCAACAAATATCATTTCTGAAAGTTTTGTGGAGTCAAAATAACTCATAAATAGCATCTTTAGTTGTTTATTCTCTATTGTCCCTCTCAATGGCTCATTGGAAGAATTATAGAACATTTTAGGACCTCTCTAGCAGCCAGAAAGATTATTTGATAAGACAACCCCCTTAATAAAGTTGTTTTCTCTGATAGTGAGAAACTAACAAACCCCTAATAAGTGCCAGAGATAGAATAAATATAATCACTCTTTAATTAATTACTGGAAAGTGTTGTAAGTTGTTGACTGGCTGCTGTGTGACGCTTACAGGGTGAAAAGGGCCTTCAGGGGAGACCGGGTCCCACAGGTCCTGTTGGGATAGGAGAACCAGGACTACCAGTGAGTATGAAAAATGAAAATGGTGTTGATTACTTTTAAGTCCATTCTTTGCATGACAGCGTCTCGAAAGTACAACGGCACACTAGTTTCAATGGGCAAGTGACATCGATGAAAGTGTCCTGTTAAAACAATACATGTAAAGTTGGAAGAAGTACTCAGATCTTTTACTTACTACTAAAAGTGGCAATACAACTCTGTAAAGATCCTCTGTTACAAGTAAAGTCTTGCATTCAAAATCTTAAGTATAAGTACTCGTTGGGCAGAGTAGCCCCTTTGAGAGTTTTATATTGATATATGAGTATCGTATAATCTTTATCGTATATTGAGTATCGTATAATTGGAATATTAGTACTGATGCATTGACACATTAGCAGTATTTTAATATCACAGCTGGTTGAGGTGGAGCTCATTTTTACTACATTATACCCTGTTGGATAGTTAAATCTATAACAATGCATCCTACTTTATAAGTTGATCATATGTATTGTATGTAAAATCATAATCTGCAAAATAACTAGTAACTATAGTTTTCAGACAAATGTAGTGAAGTAGAAGTATAAAATAGCATAAAATATAAATACTCAAGTAAAGTACAAGTACTTCAAAATTTTACTTAAGTACAGTACTTCTACATTCCACCACCGAAAACTACACACAGCAAGATTTTATGCACAATTACTGTCTTTTTTTTTTAATCAGTTTTCTGAAATCGAGAACCTCGGCAGGTAAATTATTTTAGGAGGATTTGAGTTGAAAAATAAAGATCTAAATAGATTTTTTTCCCCCTAAAGAGCGGTGAGTGAGCATCTAGAGAGTTTTTCTTCACT
Organism: Maccullochella peelii; assembly: GCA_002120245.1. NCBI lineage: Eukaryota > Metazoa > Chordata > Actinopteri > Centrarchiformes > Percichthyidae > Maccullochella > Maccullochella peelii. The sequence goes on along the minus strand of LKNJ01003058.1, from coordinate 88,708 downwards.
TCCATCAGGTTTCCTTCTGGTTATTATGCATTACAGACTGGCCAAGTCGTCAAACATGAGCATGTTCTGTGCACTTTACTCACATCCCGTTCCAAGGTTCCTGAAGTTTTGAACAATTTTCAAACCCCTGCTGCCACCTGGAGCACCAATATACAAAGTTAATCAATAGTGCACCTTTATTCAACCCCTCCTTCTTTTTTTTTAGCTGCCTCTTTATTATTTTATGTTTTACTGGAGCCTTCACATATGCAGATTTTTGTTGTTTTGTTTTTTTTTGTTCCAGGGTCCCCAAGGACCACCCGGAGCACAAGGAAACCCCGGACTACCTGGAGAGGGGCTTGCAGGGCCGAAGGTGTGTCAGGTTTTTATCCATGTGTTGGCTACAAGAGTGCTTCTCAATAATGTGCTACAATAAATAAAGTATATCTTGATCTTGATCTTGACAGGAACCCAAATGTAATGTCTGATTTACTGATTTCAGTAAAGGGAGCCCACCATACAATACTGAAATTTATTCTTAAACAGTAAGAAAGTCAGTATAGTCAGCATTTATTTTTATAATTATACACTACTTTATATGTGTCCTGCAATTGCTTTTCAATTACATATTTTTATTATGTTTTTTTTATGGTATTTTTATCGTATCATTGTTTGTGTTGTTCTGTATGTGTGTTCCTATGTAAGTTTTATGTATTGGTATAAAGGCCCTTCCAGGACCAAGCGTTGCCAACTAGCTTAGGCTCTAAGTGCTGTGGTATGTGGCATTGGTCCATGTTATGTACTCGTGCCCTACTCAGTTCCCTTGAGTAGGGCACTGAACCCTCCTGTCCTTCGTGTTGCATCTCTGCATGTGATGGAGAAAACGTAATACATGAACATTTGTAATAATGTTCAGTGCAGGTGCAAAGCAGAACAGACTGATTACAACCAGAAAATGCTACAAAATGTTGTGCGTTTACTCAGGGATTTACATTACTGGCCTAAAAACATCACATTTGAAACATGCTGGACATGTGTAAAGCTTCTGTAATTATATTATGAGAGCCGCTTTGAGTGTGTCACACTTTCTACCTTTGCTTTAGGGTGATCGAGGATATGAGGGTCCCAGGGGCAATCGTGGACTTGCTGGTGTTGGGGTCAAAGGTGACAAGGTAAATAGACTCGAAATGTATCCATATCTTACTACTCCTACTCCTATTCATTAATCGTACTCCGATACAGAGCTGGGTTTTTAATTGCTGTATTTCTTGTATGCCTTCATGAAATTAAGATACAGTAAGAATCTTTTCTCAGGGCAGTCATGGGCCACCTGGGATTCCAGGTCCAGTTGGTGCTCCTGGTTTAGGACTTCAAGGAGAAAAGGTAAAAGCTGCATTAATGCACGACTGTTGTTCATGATGGAAATCCTCAGCTCAAACTGAAGGGAAGAAACTTATGTCACTGTTACTTTCACTTTCTGCCAGACAGATCAGGTTAGAAAAGAACGACCACAGAATAAACTCATCGTACCTGCTCTGGTTTGATTTGTTTTCAACTTAATCTTCTTTCTCACAGGGGGATCAAGGCCCAGTGGGACCTGCAGGCCCCAGAGGAGCTACAGGTATTGGAATAACAGGACCAAAGGTAAGACAGGAGGGAGACGTCCATCAACTAAACAGGATGTTTGTCTCAGAAACTGAAACTAATATAGATACTAATTGTGATTGACAATCAGCTGATTTTCTGTCTGATTGCATTTAAATTGTTTTGCATATTTTATCACACAAACAGGCCCCTGAAACACAACTGCTTGTCAATCAAATGCTATTGGTGGATGGTTTATAATCTGAGACACATTCATTTAACATTCAGTTCTGGTTCATGTAAGAGATTATTTTATAGAATTGTCTGTGTCCTGAATTTCACCCAAAAAGAAAAAAGAAAACAATAGAACAGAAGATAATTAAAAGTAATTTTCCATTGTCATCAAAAGCTTTCAATTTCGTCATTTCCATTTACGTCCTAAACTCTACTCCCAAGCTTTATTTTCATGTAAATTATTTTCAATATCAAATTGCCTTCTTTGATTTCCCAATTTCTTTTTAATCATGAATTTCTCATTATCACATTTAATGTGCATTAATCCGCGGCTGAAAATAGTCCCCAACAAATAGACTATTGATGTTTGCTACAAACTACAGTGCCCAGCTGTTTTAGGAAATTAATGAGATTTTTTGTTTTTTAAATTAAGCTTTAAAACATTTACATCTTCAATAGGAAGGCAATGGACTTGGGGCTGAGAGCCAGGATAGGGACTAACAGATTGTTGGTTTTGGTCTTTTCATGGGATTTTAATAATGCAAATCTTATCTTACAAGTTTTTTCTAGGCAAAATTATCCTCCATTTCATTTCCAAAAACAGACTACTCTATTTTTTAAATTCAGTATCATATTTGCTTTAATTTCACCTGTTTCTTGTTGACGTTTAGTTTCAAAGTCAAGCTCCACACAGTAAAAACACTAAATATTCCACTGACTGTGTGAACGTTACCTTTAGGGGGATCAGGGACTCCCAGGTGAAGTTGGACTGCCAGGTGAGAGAGGTGTGGGAGAACCAGGACCCAAAGTAAGTGTTGCTGTTCCCCTCTAAACACTCCTGCACTACTCACCTATTTCTCTACGGTATAGTTCCCGGTAAAGAAAGATTGAGACAAGAGGATCAATAATACTCTCAAGCTACAGCCAGCAGACAGTTAGCTTAGCTTAGCTTAGCATAAACACTTTTTGTCATTTTGATTTTTCTACGGATCAAACAAACAACATATAACGTGTTAATTAGTGAGCTGTACAGGTGCTGGTAGGTGTATTGTGTTTTTTTAATCTTTGGACAGAACCATGCTAGCTTTCCCCCTCTGCTTCCAGTCTTTATGCTATGCTAAGCTAATCACCTCCTGGCTCTAGCTCCATAGTTTTAAGTACAGAAATGAGAGTGCTATCAATCTTCTTGTCTTACTCTTGGCTATCAAGCAAATAAACTTATTTCCCAAAAATGTCGAACTGTATCTTTTAAGTTGAATAAAAGAAATATCAACAACTAGTCATTTAGTTGATTAGTGACATAAATTACAATAAACAAGCCTTAATCCATAAATAATTGACTTTACAAGAAGTTGTAAGATGGTCAAAGGTCACTGCCTGAATAAAAGTCCAGTGTGATGCTAGAGTGACTTTTTTTTAAATATATGGGTAATTTAAATATTGCTTTTATACTTATATACATTCAGTGGTTCACTTCACTCTCCATCAGACGTTTTTTTCCTCTCTCAGGGTGACCCGGGGTCCGAGGGGTTACCAGGTATACCAGGTCAACCAGGAGAGGATGGAGCCTCGGGACAAAAAGTAACTTCATGATATAAAACCAGTTCTTTTAGCTCTTTTATAATTTTATTTCTAATATTTCTTACCAGTCTGCTGCTTCATTGACTGTTTTCAAATGACGGCAGGGTGACATTGGGTTACCAGGGCCCAGAGGACCTGATGGTGCTCCTGGTAAAGGCGCACCTGGAGAGAGGGTAACAGACATATTTCACAGTTGATATGTGTATATAAAGATTATGTGTAAATGTACTGTAATATGTGAGTTTCCAGAAACAGTGATCTTCATATAATCATCTAAAAGCTTAACTTAAAGTTGATGATTCAGAGGATTGTTTGGAAGAATATGAGCAATAGTGTTGTGTTGTTTTATCAGGGAGACAGAGGGGACAGGGGGACCAGAGGCCAGCCAGGTGCAGTAGGTCCTGTGGGGCCAATGGGGTCAAAGGTACGCATATACCATATATACAAAACAGAAGCATTTTATATTAAAATGTCATATAACAATTTTCCGCAGTAGTGTTAACAAAGCTGGCTGAGGGTGAAGAGAATTCGACTTGATTGTAATAAGGATTATGGGTATTTAAGATGGCGACTCTGTATTTATCAGAAGTCTGAGGCCTTGTGCTCCAAATGTCACAGCTAATGAAAATCCTTTTAACGGGAGCTACTTGGTGTGCGGATCTATCTGTTTCAACTTTACCATATCAATCAACAATACAGATTATTTTCTTAATTATTCATTTTAGCTCTAAAATATATCAACAACTTAATACCAGAGCCCGACTGAAACCACATTTTTGAGACCATTATTGATATTTGAGGGTAAAAGAAGCTAATAACGATATATTGGCTAATGTTCAAACACTTTTGAGAAAGGTCCCTCAAAATTGGTTATTAAAGCATTGTGACAAAAATATGTGATGCAAGACATTTTACAATTGTAAAATAAATGTTATTAACAAAGGTGACAGTAATAGTGAATGTAACTGCATTTTTAACAGTAAACCTAGCTGGAAATTAAATTATTGATAAATAATTAACTATAACTATAAAAATATACCAAAATATATTGAATTAAGGGTCTAATTTACATTAAACCAACCAATAACTCTACTGGTTAACCTTTTTATTGATCAGGCCCTAATAAAAACATACTCTCACAGTCCATAATTAGTTATTTTCATACTATTCTATACTATATAAAGTATTAATTTTAAACCTAAAATTCTTTTTGCTTGTTGTCTTGTCTAGTATTAGTCTGATAAGTGTTTTCTCTTCCAGGGGGATCCAGGAAATATGGGGCCACCAGGGGCAACTGGACCACCAGGCTGGGGTGTGCCTGGTGCCAAGGTAAGCCCAAGTGGTGCAAACGAACAGCTGCTGTAACTGTCAGCAGCAACACTGATTGGTTCATTGTTCTACCTGTTTTTTGTTTTTTTTAGGGAGAACCAGGTCCACAAGGTCCAGCTGGAGCTGTGGGAGAGCCAGGGATTGGTTTAACTGGACCCAAGGTGAGTTCAGCTCAGGTTTACTCTTCACCGATCCTTCCATGAACAGTACTGATAAAAGTAGCATGTTTTGGTTTGTAGGGAGACAGAGGGTCACCAGGCCCCGCTGGGATACCTGGAATGAAAGGTGAAGGTTACCCCGGCCTTCCAGTGAGTATCAACCTGCATTACAGCCTCCTTTATCACGTCACACCCAGCACAATGTGATGTTTTCACCCTGTGTCTTAGGGACTTCTGGGGCCTCCTGGTCTGACAGGAGAGACCGGACCAGATGGCGTCGGTTTACCTGGACCAAAGGTAAAAGTTCACCCACGGAAAAACTCAAAAACAAGGACAGTGTCATCAATGAAATGGCAAAATTGTTCATCTCTGTTGTAGAAGTTACCTTTAATTGCTGCTTTACAGTATTTCAGGTGGTTTTGCTTGCTGTGTTGATTGTTGCTTTGTATATTTGGATGTTTTCATCCTTGTGTTTACAGCTGAGATGTTTTATGAGCCTGATACTTTCTCTTTTTTGTAGTTATTGTGCCTTTTTTATTTCTGTCTGAGATTAGATTGCTGTGACTATTGACAGATATCTATAAATGTTTTATAACTTACAAACTGTTTCCTGTTCAGGGAGACAGGGGCTTGCCTGGATCTCCTGGACCTCCTGGGCCACCAGGGATTGGCCTAATTGGTCCTAAGGTAATCTGTCCTGTTCAAAACAATGGCTGTAAATATATTGCCCGTGAATGCCTTTAAATCCGTGTCGGTATCCTGAAAGACACACAGTTTTCTTTTCCTGCAGGGTCCAGCTGGCCGACTAGGACCACCTGGTCCACAGGGGTTACCTGGAGAGGGCATCCAAGGACAAAAGGTACTGCTGCCAGCTGCAGACTCTGAAAGATAAGATAAGAGAAGCCTTTATTGCTCCCCAGAGGGGAAATTCAGGTGTTGCAGCAACACAAGGGCAGAAATAAGCACAGATAAATAGAGAAAAGTACAAAATAAAGAATTAGAAGTATATAAAATAAAAATAAGAATAACTATACAAAATTACAAGGCAAGCAGTACATAGGCACACAGTATCTACGACCAGTGTTGTACTTAAATAGTGCAGTCTCAAGCAAAATTACATAGTGATGTGATTACATTATAATAGTCAGTTATAAATCAGTAACTACAGTCTATAACCAGCTGTATTATGCAGTTTATAATTTCTGGGAGTCTGAGTGTCATTAGTCCGTTTTTTAAGCGTTTATCTTTTTATAGCGCCATATCATAAACTTATCTCAGGGCACTTTTTCATATAGAGCAGGTCTAGACCCGACTCTTTATGTTTACAGAGACCCAACAATTCCCACCATGAGCAAGCACTAGGCGACAGTGGCAAGGAAAAACTCCCTATTAACAGGCAGAAATCCCGACCAGAACCAGAACCAGAACCAGAACCAGGCTCTGGGTGAGAGAGAGAGAGAGAGCAGAAGGAAAGAGAACATACAGTAGTGCAGTACAGTACAGTATTGGTGTTAATATTAATACAAATACTACTAATAGCAATATAATAATAGTAATACTAATAATAAGACCAATAACAATAATAGCAGCAGCGGCCGCCGAGCAGGAACACGGGGGCAGCAGGTGGCCCGCAACCACAGATCCAGACTCTGCAGCTCCGGAGGCAGAAATACCTGCAGAAGGAGAGAGAGAGAGGAGAGAAAGCACACTACGGGAAAGGGAAGCAGTCAAGTTAGTAACAAGCATTAATGGGATAATTGATGATCTTTTCCTAATTCTAACCAAGAAGTTTTGGTGCCTAAACCTCACCAAACTGCGACCGTTTCACAACGTTAACCACATGTTAGGCAAACTTCTCCCATATGCAACTTTACTGTCCTGTTTAGTTCAGAATCCCAGACACATGTGCCAAAAGACAACGAGAGAAACTTTCTATGAGCTCCATCTTGTTGTATGAGTTCTCCTCGACATGGACTGTGCTCTGTGTTTCCAGGGGGAGACTGGATTTCAGGGGATCCCTGGCCCCAGAGGTCCTCCTGGACAAGGTCTGCAGGGGGACAAGGTAACGATACAATATCAGCAGCGTGAGCCACCATGAAATTAATGTTAGTGGCTTAGAAAAATACTGAGAAACATGACGTCAGTAAACTGCACGCAACTTGCTTTTATTCTGTGAACATGTGAGCCCACAGGATACCAAAGCAACAACAAATACAAAAGAACGAATGTTGGTCAGTCCAGTTTTATGTGGACGAATCGCTTGCTCACTAGATATATGCATATCTAACAGGGGCTCCTGTTAGGGGGGAATAGGATACCCCTTTCTATTGTAGTGGTACTGTGTGATTGATGCTGATAAGACGACTGTTTCTTTCCTCTTGCAGGGGGATCGAGGGTTCAAAGGTGAAAAGGGCATAAGGGGAGACAAAGGAGAACCTGGAGAGTTAGGAGCCACCGGACCTTTTGTACTGGATTTTGTTTTTTAAAAAGATTCAAGTGCTCTAAAGAAAATCTCACAACATGTGAACAGCTAATAAACAATGATCTCTTTCAACTCACAGGGTAGAGTGGGACAAAAGGGAGACCCTGGACTTACAGTAAGAATAGTGCATCACTAGCAAAGTCAACAATATTGGGACATTGGTGTCTTTTTCATTATTTAGGCCCTCTACTTCGGTACGCTGGATCTGAAATGAAACAGTGAGGTTTAATTTGAAGGTGTTCCCATCCACAACAGTGCAGGAGTTGTAGCCCTTTTTATATATAATCCCCTGATTTAAGGGTAAAGAAAGTAATTGGAGGACCTTGAATAGTCATCATTCTGATATTCTAGTCAGATTTTCAGGTTTAAGGGTGTTTGAGGGTGTCCACATTCATTTTGGGTGTATAGGGGCTTTGTCCAAAAACGTACTATATCATAGCATTGGGGGAATCTGTATAAAGTCCTAGATTGTCCAACTGATTTGGATTTAAAACACCCTCAAGTTAAAGCTGACAGCTAGAAGAGTATGTTAGCCTCATACTGTAACTCAGTGACAAATCCGTTCTATAAGTATTGCACTTTCTATCTTTTACAGAGGGAAGAAATCATCAAAATAGTGAGATCCATATGCAGTAAGTAATCACAAACTTATAAACTCTGAGTTTTTGTTGATCCTTGATGTTTATAACCTGACTCTGTTTGACCAGGTTGTGCAGTGACATGCCGCCAAACCCCCTTGGAGCTTGTTTTTTTGATCGACAGCTCCGAGAGCGTCGGCCCCGACAACTTCAACGTGATCAAAGACTTTGTAAACGCCCTGATCGACCAAGCCTCGGTCAGCCGGGACACCACGCGGGTGGGTGTGGTCCTTTACAGCCACATCAACATGGTGGTGGTCAGCCTCAGACAGGAAGCCACTCGTGATGAGATCAAGTCTAAGGTGCGTTCCATGACCTACATGGGCGAGGGTACGTTCACGGGAAGCGCCATCCAACAGGCCAACCAGGTGTTCAAGGAGGCTCGGGCAGGTGTGAGGAAGGTGGCCATCATCATCACGGACGGGCAGGCCGATAAAAGGGACGCTGTCAGTCTGGAGAGCGCTGTGTCCGAAGCTCAAGGGAGTAACATCGAGATGTTCGTGATCGGGGTGCTGAAGGAGAGCGACCCTCTGTATGAGGAGTTCAAGAAGGAGCTCAGTCTCATGGCCTCTGACCCCGACAGCGACCACATGTACCTGATTGATGAATTCAAAACTCTTCCAGGTGAGCTTCAGGATCACATGATGTACATATTAAAGGGTTGGTTCACCCAAATTACAAAACAAACACATTTTCCTACTTATCACTGGTGGTTTATAGCCATGAAGATAGTTTTGGTCTTATTTGTCCAGATTTTGAGAGATCCATCTGCAGTGGTGGAACGTAACTAAGTACATTTACTCAAGTAACAGAGGTACTTGTACTTTACTTGAGCAATTCCATTTTCTGCTTTCTACTACTCCACTACAGAGGCAAATACTGTACTTTTTACTCCACTTCATTACATTTTAAAGCTTTTGTTACATTGAAGATTCAGATTATTAAAAAAAATATAATCAACTAATAAATGATGATGTATTATTATAAACTACCCCAAAATATAAAATAGTTCAAATTAGCTCCACTTTTGCCAGCTGCAATGATAATATACATTTATTATATAGTATATACATTATTCTGAAATGAGCCATTCTGCATAATGAGTACTTTTACTTTTGATACTTTAAATACATTTTGATGCTGATACTTTTGTGCTTTTACTTAAGTAAATTTTGAATGCTTTTACTTGTAACAGAGTATTTCTACTTTTACGTAAGTAAAAGATCTGAGTATTTCTTCCACTACTGTCTATCGGTGAGATTTCTACCTTCACCCCAATACAATTAAGGTGAATGGAAGTAATTTTTGGCGCTCACAGCATTGAAAAATTATGAAAAATATATAAATGTAACTGAAACATCTCTTTCCAGAATTAGTGTTACTGTAATCCAAAGAGGACACTGTCAAAAGTTGTTATAGGGACTATTTCTTTGGGCAGAAAGTAGTTCCAATGAAAACAGTCCACAGTGTGTTTTATGGATTATTCAGCGTAACGGGGACACTGGAAATTTTTCAATGCTGTGAGCACCACAAACATTATATTACGGTGGAGGCATATTAAAACCAAAACTGTCCGCATTGCAAGATACTCCTCAGGTTAAACTAGAAGAACCTGTTTTTTTGTAATTTGGTGAACTAACCCTTTAATGTTGCACTAAGTTGGGTTTTAATGTAAAATACTGAAAGACACCACTTTTCCACTAACTGTGATTCCACAGTTTTACTCTATGGGCCCAAAAATTAATTTCATGTTTCTAATATACACACAGCATAACACTGGCCGGACAATTCAGTCGGTGTGCACAGAAATTACAATTTTAACTTGAACTGAAACCCAAAACTTCCTAAACAGCATTGAGGGAGAAATCTGGACTCATACATGGTGTGTAAACCTCCACAGAAAATATGTTTCATCTCCTTTTCTTCCACCTCCACTAAGAAGGTTTAGGTTTTTAGGTTCAAGAAATGCCCAGAAATTAATCTGCACATCAAATAGAACATTTTAAACAATTTCTTCTGCTGACACTTGGTGGCAACGAAGAGCTACAGTAAGATACTGCACTGCTTCATCCTATACACACTCTGAGCATAAATGAGGGGAAACAACACGTAGCTTGGATGTGAATCTGGGAAAATCAGTCTTCCAGAACATCTACTACCATGGTGCTCTTGAGCAAGACACCCCAAACTGCTCAAATCGATCTGTGGCTGCACTGGGAAGCATCTAACATGAAGCCGGAGAACGTGCTGTATAAATGCACTGGTGCTCAGAAAAACTCCCCTCCCTATACAGAGCAGTAGATTAACTATACATTTACTGTTATGGTGTTCTGGTCTTGCAGCTCTGGAGAGAAAACTGCTGGGTCATATCTGTGAGGACGGAGAAAGACGTTTGTTTAGCTCCATCCCGAGCTCCAGACTTCCTCCAGGAGTCCCTGAGGTCTCCAGTAACGTCCAAGAACCCCCGTACAAGACCGATACCGACACACCCATCTTCACAGGAGACTTCGGGAGAGTTCAGATGGTGGTGAGGAGAACAAAACAGTCATTTTTCTACCTGCTTTTGTCAACTTAGGCTGTGGTTTAACGTATCACTGGCAATATCTAGAGGCAACTAAGTGAAGTCATCCAAAAACCTTTTGAATTTTGAACAATGTCAGTCTGTCGGTCGGTCCACCACTTTGGTCCTGACTGAAATATCTCAGCAACTCTTATTTGGATTGTTATGAAATTTTGTGTAGATATTCATGCTGCCCAGAAGATGAATCCCAATTACTTTAATGATCCCCTGACTTTTCCTCTGGCGCGACCAGCAGGTGAAAGTTTTTCATTTATCCATTGAAATATCCTTCTTAATGGATTGGCACAAAAATTGGTAAAGATGTTCATTGTTCCCAGAGGATGATGACTTGGTTGATCCCCTGACCTCTCTAGCGCCACCGTGAGGTTCACATTTGTGGTTTTGAGTGACATGTCAACAACTATTGAAAGGATTGCCGTAGTAAGTTTGGTGATCCCTTAACTTTTCATCTTGCGCCATCATCAGGTGAAAAATGTGACATTCCAAGTGAATCAAATAATTGTAGTGAAGTAAAAAGTATATTAATATATATAATATTTCCCTCTGAATTGTAGTATAATTGCAGTAGATGTACATAGTTACATTCCACCACTAGTAGTAGACTGGATGTGGGAAGCTCCCTACTAAAATAAATGTGTGTTAGTCCGAAACAGAAAATGTATTTCAGCACTGAAGTTCATTCCTCACTTGGGAACAGTATCTCGTAGTTTTCATTTACCAAATGGAGCTGGCTCAGGTGTTTTACCATGACCTTTGTATTACTTTACCTGGATAAATAAAAGGCACAGTAGATTAAAACATCCTCTGCTCTGTTACAGCCCGGCCCTCCAGCGCCACAGCCCGACAGAGAACCCATCACTCCACAGAGACCCAAGACGGACGACGGAACCTCCTTAGGAACTCAGAGATTTCCACTCTTCGATAGAGAGCCCTTCAGACCTGTAACAGAGTTCCTTCCACAGTTAGACATGAAGAACCACACAAACCATATGGTGATGACGGGAGTCATTGGGCCCACTCTGAAGGCCCCACCAGAGGAGAAGACACCGTCACCGTTGCCCCCGACTCCCCCACTGCTGCCTTCTGACACCTACGTATCAGGTAAGAGTTTGCAGAAGAGATTGTTGGATGGAGAAATTATTAGTTTAAATGCTAAAAATCTTATGTCTTCTCAAGAAATATGCACTGAATGTTTTCTAACATTTAAAGATTGTTACATTTTAAGTTCTCTGCACATCTGTTCTTATTTCTGTGAAAATGTCAATAAGTTTCAGATGAACTTACTGGCTATGAACTCAAAATATTATACGATTACTGACATTTTTATCTGAAACATGAAGGTAAACGTTTTAGCCAAATTTGAATAATTTGTTTGATATTTTGGGAAATAACAGTTATTCGCTTTCTTGCAGAGATTTAAATGAGCAGATTGTAAATAAATATGAAGCTACAGCCAGGAGCCAGTTAGCTTAGCTTAGCATATCCATATTTCCCAAAATGTCAAACTATTCTTTTAAATCCATCAAACCAACTACAATAAGTTTACAGCATATCAAGAATCAGATATATTGTGGATGGCAAGAGTTGTCACATAATTAAAGCCTTTAGAACATATTATGTATGTTATAATAATTTCCACTCACATGGTTTCTGTAGCATTATTTTTAGCCATGCTAGCCGCGTGGCTCCAGGGATGGCAATGTCGATCTGTTGGTTTGGTCCAGACTGAAATATCATCCACTCGATTGGCTGGCACTAAATTTTGTACAGAAATTCGCGGTCCCCAGAGGATGAATCCTACAGACTTTGGTGATCCCCTGACTTTTCCTCTAGCGCCACCATAAGGTTCACATTTGTGGTTTTGAGTAAAATATCTCAATAACTATTAGATGGATTGCCATGAAATGTAGTACACACATTCATGTTCCCCTCAGGATGAACTGTAATAACTTTGGTGATCCCTTGAGTTTCCTTCTAGCGCCACCATCAGGTCAAAATTTGAATTTGTCCAATCTTTTGGTTTATGACCAAATACCTGCAAAACTAATGACATTCCCATCAGCCTCAGCTGAACTTAGATGGTGAACATGGTAAACATTATACATGCTCAACATCAGCATGTTAGCATTGTCAATGTATGTTAGTATTTAGCTTAAAGCACCATTGTGCCTTAGTACAGCCCCACAGAGCTATTAGCATGGCTGTAAACTGTTAGTCTTGTTTAGTTTGACACTTGTTTTTGTTGTTGTCTCCAGCAGAGCGCTGCGGCCACCCCCTGGATCCAGGGCCCTGCCGGGCCTACGTGGTGAAGTGGTACTACGATGTCACAGGTAATTCCTGCGCTCAATTCTGGTTTGGGGGCTGCCTAGGAAACAGCAACCAGTTTGAGACTGAGAAGAGCTGCAGAGAAACCTGCATCAAGGTCTAACATGCACACGCCTGTAGTCACAAATATACACTTTTGTAAATGGTCCTAAAACATTTAGCTGTGACTTTGCCATGAAGTTTACTTCAATTTCAGAGCCTTGGTATTTTACTTAGCTTCTTTGACTTTTATAGGGAAAATAAACAGCAAATGTTATATAAGAGGCATCATTAAACCAAATTAGCCTAAAGTGGAGTTTAAGGTTTTAAATTGTTCAGTAGGCTAAGTACTACTGAATGTGTTTTTTTCCTGTTGGCCAGAGGGACTTGTGTATTAATTGTGTGAACCAAGCCAAGCTAATGCAGAGAAGTGATGTTAGTTACACTGTTGAACAGTTCTGCTAAAAATAAAACAAACTTTGTAACCACTAACCTTTCTATTCAGAAAAAGTAACCCCTTTTGTATGATGCAATGATGTATTTTTCTACTTAATGTCTTACGTTTTTTTAATGTTTATGTTTTTTAATACTGTGAAATGTCATTAAAGAAAAAAACAAAGCAAATAAACTTATAATTTCACGCACTGGAGGTTTGCTTTGGACCAACGCGTCTGCTAAATGCATGCAATGTAAGGTAATGCATGATGTCCACATGTACAGAAAACACAAGGTTTTCACAAAAAAGAAAAATGATGCTTGTCGTATTTGGCCATGAGCCTGAAAAATGTAATAGGTTTTTCTCTAAACACATAATCTAAGGGCTTCAACAGAGGAAATAGCTGGTGTGGTAGTTACGTTCGCAAAAGCAATTTAAACCTCCTGATAATTTCCCACATCTGCAGTTGGCCCATCCTCGCTAACAAATTTGTTCGGCAGTGTTAAATTAAAGAAAGGAACAAAAAGCCAGTAAGAAACAGATCTTCTGTTGTTGAAGTGAAGAGGAATCACCTCCCAACAGGAAGATGACTCACTGAGAAACACTTTCTTTACCCCAAAGTTTCAAGTTGGACATGATTACATGTAATTAGTGACGAGAGGCTGCTTTCAGAACAATGCATCTTCAGCTTGAGGCAAAAAAAAGCATATGGAGTGCCTATTTAGCTGTAAGGCTTCTTCTTGTTGACTTTAGGGTAACATCTTGAGAAAAATGCAAATGGCTGGTCGTGCTGGGTGAGCGTGGCAGGTGATATTTTGCATTTATAATTTACAAGCCTAACGGTTTACGGTTACCTCCTGTCTTTGCACGTTAATGAAACAGGAGAAAGAGTAATGGATGCAGTCAAAGAAACCAGTAGGAAAATATAAATTTAATCTTGACTGTACATTCAGTATCATATTCATTCACTCACATCATCGACATTCAAAATGTAGAGTTTTACAGAGCAGGGCATCATTTGTAAAAGACAAGAAAAGAAGACATGATGATGTATCCAGGCTCCTTGGATGGATTAGGATCCTGCCCGTTGAACAAGCCTAAGTAGACGACAGTGTTGGATTCAAGCACGCTTATGTTCAGCTGAAAGAGGACAGAAACAGAAAGGATCCCACACGCTGTGTTAATAAAACTCAATAAATAAAATAAATAAAGAAGCCATGTTTCGATCTAACAGATATCTTCATCAGGAAAACAATGAATAATGTCACAAAGAGCAGGCAATACACACAAACGCACATTACTCAGGTTTTTGTGGTCTGCAAAATTATTATTATTATTATTGGCCTAAACTAAACCAGTCAGGACAGTGCTAAAGAACACTGTCTGATACACCCGAGGCTTTCACAACAGGAAGTCTAAACTACACCGTACACACATTTTGCACACAAGTGTTATAATAGAAAGTACAGAAAAGATAACTGTGGTAAATGTAAATAAAAAGAGAAATAATAGAAGAAATAAATTAGAAATACATGATATGTACGATACAAACAAAACTATGGAGTGAATATAGTCTCAATAAGATTTGTAAATGTGTATTACATGATTTGTAATTGAAAACCAAGATTTGTACGTAATTTTGGGTACTCGCAAACCAAAAAAACAGTTTTATAAATGCAAACATCACAACCTGAATAAATATGTATATTTTACTTACAGATTTTTAACTTCAGCTTCACAGATCTGATCCTTTTTGCTTTCAAAGAGCTTCCTGCGCATTCAAATGTCTTTGTATTAATTTACAGATTGTTAAAGTTACGCACGGATCAGGTTACTTTCGCTTTCGGGGTTTTGAGACTATGTTCTTGCTGTTCAGCTACACGGATTCGTAAATGCATGCTGCGTTTAGGTGCTGGTGGAAAACTGGGACATCTGGACTTTCAGCGAATTTGTGTTT